>CAUZXS010001902.1:7500-155000 GCA_963585895.1 Sepioteuthis lessoniana
ATCTACACACACACACAAAAAAAATTTAAATTTCAACTCAGTGTCACACAAGCATCAAGGAATACTTCCTAAAGAATTACTGAGAGAGAGAGAGAAATACATAGAAAAGACAGAATCAAAAATTATTAGATTTACATGACTAAAGGTCCATGAAGTTAATAAAAAAAAAAAATAAAAAACTTGAAAAATTCAATGTGAGTTATAATATACTGAGAAGCTTAAAATTCTTTAAATTTTCCAAGATTAATGATTCCCCCCCCCCAAGACATAGGCAGTGTTTTAACAAGCAAGTTTGTTTTGCCTTCTTTATTTAATGGCATATTAACATTCATAGGTGATTTAATATCTAAGTCAACCTTGTAGAATAACAGTCGTGGTATTATTTAACCCATAGAGTTGGGAATAAGGTAGTTCATAAAGTATTAGTCTGTAAGTGGACATAATAGCACAACAAGTTCAAACTCACTCTTATTGAGATGTCTTGGTCAAGCAAGTTAACCACTATGCCATAGAGACTTCCCAACGAATACTTTCATCTTGCCAAAGAGTTGAAAAAGCTGTTGAACATTAAAGTGAAAGTGATAGCATTTGTAGTTGGTGCTTGTAGCACAGTCCCAAAAGCCTGGAAAGATTAGAAAAAGAATCAATACTATCCAGACCACAGCAATAAGAGAGAAACTAAACTGGGGCAAGAAAAAGAATTGAGACTGTCCAGACCACAGCAGTGAGAGAGAGAGAGAGAGAGAGAAATGAAACTGAGGCAAGAAAAGAATTGAAACCATCCAGACCACAGCAGAGAGAGAGAGAGAGAGAGAGATGAAACGAAACTGAGGCAAGGATAAGTATTGAGATTGTTCAGAGCACAGCTGAGATCAGTTTGAATACTTCAAAAGACTTCTGGAAACCTGAGAAGATTGGTGGTTATTCAGGCTTCAGTGAAAGACCACCTGTGTTAGCTGGAGAGAAATAATGATATAGACACTAAACCCAAAAATTGTTTCTGAAAAACTTAATATTCAAGATTCATATGATAATTATTTCTATAGCAACAAATATATCAACCAACTTTTTCCATTCCCATTTATTGCAGTTTATTTTTCTCACCATTTTTTTTATTTTCGGTGAATTATGGTCAGCAATAATTAAATTGTAAATTACAAAAATTTTGAGCAATTGAAAATCAGAAATGAATATTGAACTAATCAACCAATCATGAGATTATGATCCAATAAACACAGGATCAAATACCATTCATATTCAATAATTCAACTGATGATATAAGAACGTACATAAAGACAAAAATGGATTGCAGCAATATTGACTATGGAAAGCTTCAACTGTTCATTTCCTAACATAAGTATCTACCTACACACAGACCCACTCACAAGAAAATAAAGTTCAATTGGAAGTTAGCTTTTCCTCCTGACCTTTATGTCAAACTTCAGTGTCAATTCCAAATCTCAGAACACATAAAAAAAAAATGTTTTGAGCATTGAGGGTAGATTAGAAATGTAAAAAAAAAAAAAAACAAAAAAAAAACAGTTTGAATTTCTATGATCATTTAAAATTCATTTCTAAATCAGATAATTATTCTTTGCAGACAAAAAGGGAATGAAACATCCATTCAGGGAAATAAATAAAAATTATAATACTTTCACTGGTCTCATTACAGAGTTTGGATATAGGGATGTTGCTCATGTTGTGCGTCTTGGGCAGAAATAAGTCTGTAAAGACCATCCCTCTCTACACCTAAAACAGGTTAAATTCTGAATTTTACTGGTTACCATAGCGAGGTTAAAGAACTCAGTCTGCTCTACTATTTGTTAATTTGGGTGTGCTGAATTCAAATTTATAAATAGTTTTGCTCTATCACCTCTAGTTTTCTGGCTTTTAAATAGTCTCATTTTAGTATAAACAGAATATATGTGCATATTTCAAGAGTTGCAGCAGCTTATAACAGATAAAACAGGATAGATAAAGAACACTAATTGAATCAATATACTTGGATGACACAATTACACAATTCATAATACTACAGACAGTCAAAAGTGTGTTTTCTTAGAAGATCTGGTGTATTTTGCCTGGTATGTCACGCAAGAACATCCAGCAGAAGTCTCCCATCATGCCATGGTTCCATTTGCCTTGATAGTTGCTCTCCATCTTCGTAATGTCTTGGTGGAATCTTTCTCCATGCTCATCACTCACCGCTCCAAGGTTTGGCGGGAAGAAGTTGAGGTGGGAATGGAGAAAATGAATCTTGGGTGACATTTGGCACCTCATATCCTCGTAAGACTTTAGCAACTTCTCAATACAGGCTTGGTAATCTGGTATGTGTGTGTTACCAAGGAAGCCACTACAGACTGACTTGAATGCTTCCCATGCTCTCAGTTCCTTTAAGTTAAGAAGCTCCTCAAAATCAGTATCCTTCAGCACTTCTCGGATCTGAGGTCCGACAAAGAGGGCATCTTTGAGCTTAGCAGTACACAAGTGTTGGAAGGCAGCACCATTTTTGTGCAACGCCTTCACGAAATTCTTCATCAAACCAAGCTTGATGTGAAGAGGAGGAAGAAGCACCTTATTCATGTCCACCAGAGGATTCTCCTTGAGGCTGTGTTCACCAGAAACAAAAGTGCTTCTAGACCCCCAGTCTTTCTGCTTGTAATGCTGGGATACAGTTCGACTAACCCAGACAGAGAAAACAGTACTTTGTAAAGCCCGCTTGCATACCTATAAGAAGACCAATGACCTTATTTATTCCGATTCCTGAAACTGGTGATTCTTACATCTTCCTGGACTAGGTTCCACTGTTTAAGCAGAGAAGCCAAGAGCTCTGACTGCTGTTTTGACAGATACAAATCACAAGCAAGATCATTCAGGTCTTCTTGCATGATCCAGTGTGGCTCATTGCCACTTGTTCCTGAATAGGTAGACTCAATATCTTCCAAAGATATTGACTCGGCAGAATCCTCCCTTGAAGGCATTTCTTCATCTGATGAGGAAAGAAGATCCTTATTTACTGGAGGTGTGGGTACAGGAAGATCATCTGAATGGGGAACAGGTCTCATAGCAGATCGAAGGTTGGGATATTTGATCTTTTTCCTAGAAGATGCATTGAAACCAGTTATATTAGTTAAACAAAAATAACAATCATCTGCGTGGTTTCACGGCTCTCCTCAAACCATCAGGATTGCAAAGTTGAAAACTAAATGTACATTTGAAAATCTAATACTAATATTTAGTAACCCAAAAGATGTGTCACATGATAGTTGAGGGACACCAAGCTCTTGCGCCACCTGCGAGACAACCTCTTCCAATGACTGCCAGAGTGTGGATTGAGACCTGCTGCCTTAACTGTCAAAATCCGTCTTGAGATATATATAATGTAATGCTATCACTTACATTTAGTGCATAATAACAAAAAAATAAGCCATAAGTCTCACAATATTAGAATTAACCCTGAATTCATATACATCTTTATGTACCATATATGCACAAAATGCACACTATGCATATCTAAAAACCTAGAGTTGATGAGTAAAAACGGATTTCAAATTTGAATTCAGCACTCTCAAATTAGGTAAAAACAGGTATTTTTGTGCCTCAATTTCTTTGTAAACCAGTGTTATTATTTTGCATTGTACCGGATCTTTACATCTATAACTTTTGGGATAATTTTATTTCACTAAAGAAAAAAAAAAAAAAAAAAAAAAGAAAAAAAAAGATGAAAATGTCATCTATGTTGATATTTTCAAATAGGACTTTCATAGAATTTGTACTGGGGAGAAGAAAAAAGAAGTTATCTTTGGAGAATCTCTAAGAAAATGTTTAACGGTGTCCTTATTCCTCTTGGTTGAGTATAAAAAACAGTCTATAATGACCAATGGTCAGTTGGGATAGAGTGACTTTTCTGAATGCTTGTTTCCATTCCCTTAATGTGAATTTTATCAGGAAGAGTTTGTGTATTATATATATATATATATATATATATATATATATATACACACACACACACACACTTTTTATAGATAAGTGTGTGTGTGTCAAAAGTGGTAACTCCAATATGAAGGATTAGCATTTTCAGAGAATTAAATAACATTACCAACATGAACTAATTCCTTAAGGTATAATCTCTAAAAACCAAATTCTGACAAGGCACCAAGCTGAGAAAAGTTAATTGCAACATGTCTTTCTTCAAAACTTGAAAACTGGCAGCCAGGATTTATTTCATCTTACCTAGGTGATTTTATTTTTATGCTCCTGTTGATATAAATGCCACATTTCTTTTTTTTTTTTTAAAAGCTGGGAGGACTCGAAAATGATAATTTATTGGCAACAAATAATGCTGGGGTTTTCTTTTACTGTATAGAGAAGCAGACTTAGCAGTAAACACACAATGGAACTGTTTATATATGCCCACCTGCTAAGATCACAATGCAAAATTTACAAGATATATTTCTCCTTTTCTTACAAAGTTATGCTAAGCAAAAATGTCAAATTTCAAGATTCTTGAGAGTCTAGCTAAGAAGAATACTAACACACAAACGTGTGTGTGTATAAACATTTATTACACACACATACATACATATATACGTACAATTGCTGTGCATTCAAAAGAGAGAAAAGTAAATATTTTAAAAGGAATAGGTCCACAAATTTCAAATTTCTATTTACATTTTTAAAATGTATTATTTCTTATACTTGTGTCATGTGTTTCGGAAATTCAAGATCTCATCAGACATTTGGATTTTAGATTGTCTATTGATTTTCTTTCTAGTAAAAGGTGGTTTAGATTTTGTTTAATTTAAGATTTGGTGCCTATGAATGTCTCATTTAGTTAAATTATGTGAAGAATTTTTTTTATTTTCACCTCTTGTCTATGTACATATTTTTTCGGGTTATATATATATATATATATATATATATATATATATATACACACACACATCTCTCTCACACACATTCTGTATCTGTGTGTGCATAGAGCTAGGCTCTATCTAATATTGGTTTCAATTTAAAGAATTTTTCCTTTTATTCAAAGTATTAAGAAATTGTTGGTTTGGTACATTGGCATTATTTTAAAATGTCTATTGCTGCATTCTTCAACATATATATGTAGAGAAAAATTGATAACAAGGCAATCCAAGTGGAAGGAGAGATTTAATGAGAAGTAAAGTTGACACTATAGCGTTTCGGTTCCACTGAACCATTATCAGGACGATGAGGGGTGGTATTAGCAAAGTTAAGTCAATGATGGATGTTTAAGAATGCAAAATACAAAAACCTAGAGGAAAATTTGTATAACAAGAAAAAGTTGGCCATTTAATTATATATATATCTCCCGGGCCATTAGCATAATGGTTAGAGTGTTCGCCAATGATCTGGGAGTGCTGGGTTCAATCCTAGGTAGAGTCATACCAAATATTAAAAAAAAGAAGGTACTTGATGCCTCCCTGCTAAACACTCAACATTATAAGGTACAGATCAAGGGTAAGGGGAACAATTCAGGGAAAAGAGTATTGCCCTCCAACACCTCGGTGTAGTAACTTTCGAAAAGGGAGCCTTGGGGTTACCCTCAACACCAGTTGGCCAACTCAGACACGCACAAAAAGGCCATTCAATAAATAATGTGAATTTTGCTAAAGGATTTGACAAGAGGAAGCATTATTTACAGTTGTACCTTTTTTAAAGAAATCAATAGTCATGGGTCCTTTCAAGTGCCTTCTTTACCAGAGGGAAAGTGTTTCCACTCCATAAACTGTCTTTCCACTTGGCCCCATTATAGCAAACCCCTATTTAGACCAATTTTTTTTTTTAACTAAAATGCTTCTCTTTTCATCAGTCTTTCACAAATTTCACTTAGCCATGAAAAATTTGTTAAGACTTTCTGTTTAAACATTGAGGACCTTTTCTATTTTGAATATCCTGAAAACATTTCTGTAAGCTCAAAATAATTTTCGCTACGAACCAGGGGTAGGCAAACGTTTTGGTGGTAGGGCCGCATCAGTGGGTTATGAATTATCTTTTAAAATCACAAGAATTTAGTCTCAATTCATGTTCAAGTGTTAATTCAAAAAAATTTTTTTTAGAGGCTCCCATGGGCCGCAGTTTGCCCATTCATGCTATAAACCAATTCCAAACAATGCAGTTTACATTTATGCAAAAAAATTTCACCAAGAAAAACAAAAAACTAAAAAAAAAAAAAGCTAATTTATTGAATGACCCTTGTATATATGTATATCAGTACTAGTGATATAGTGTGTGAGCATATTCTAAATTACAGTAGCTTATACACAAAGTATTGTGTGTGTGCATGATCATACAGGCAAGAAACTAACTGCCAACCACTACTGTGTCTAAACTATCCTAACTCAGATATAACTGATGTTGAGCACTCTTAATACAGCAAACTATATTGTTCGTGTGTGTATATATATATATATATATATATATATATATATATATGTCAATTGGTGTGACAAGGTTGGCCTTTTTTTGTCTCCCGATAATTTCTTTTTCTTCCCCCCCACCCGGACAGTGATTTGTGATATATTGTTATATCCGAATTTTGGCGTTTTTTCAATTTTTTTATCTGTCACCGTAAATGCTGTAAGTTAGTGTGTATATATATATATATATACACACACACGTGTGTGTGTGTGTGTGTGTGTGTGTGTGTGTGTGTAAAAAAAGGAATGAAACCTGAAGTTGGTGTTAAAATTACTTCCTGTTCAACACCAAATTCAGGTTTTTAAGTCCTATTTCTTACCATTTTTTCAGATATTATATCCAATACAATTATCATAAACACACAAAAACATATGCCAAGGTTAGCTTAGCCTGTCACAGAAAATGAAGATATTGTATCAATTTTCTCAGTAGAGAGAGCTACTTAAATAAAATATCCAAATACTTAAAATACTATTTAATATGAAATCACTAGCTTCTATCAACCTGCGGCAACATGGAAGATTAAGTGCTTTAACACAACTATCAACGTTGTTATTAAAAAAAAAAAAAAAAAAAAACCTTTCAAGTGTACTTTACCTTAGAGTTGGTTTAGTGTTGCTTTTTTCATAAAGTTCAAGATACAAAAATGAGGAACTTACCTGAAAAGAAAGACAAATAGATTAGAAAAAAAATGAAAAATCTTCATAAAACTCAAAACCAAAAAGAATAAATGTAAAAAAAAAAAAAAAGTGTAAAAATTAGATTCAATAAAAAAAAAAAAAAAAAAAAAAAAAAAAATTTTTTTTTTTTTTTTCAAAATTTGAGATTTTATTAATAAACTTGTTGAACCATATCTTTAAATTTCTGAGATGTTAATAGAACATTTTATCCATCTTTATCTTGGCTGTTATATTGACAATGTTTCATCTGCCTTAATCTCCAGCCTTCTTAACCAATATGAGATGATATCAGACACGAAGAGCAAAATGAGAACAATTTAACTGTACTATCGAGTTGTCATGACACATTCTCACCATCCATCCTATCAGCTATCGTTCTTTTCAGGTCCTCAAGACATGACTCAAAATCTACCCCATGGATTGCGTAAAAGGTTTAGTTTGAAATTCTTTTAAAAGTTAGGAAAAAAAAAAGAAAAAGCTGGATGATCACAGTTGCAGAATTTATTACCATTAAAAGTTGTTTAGTTTTAAACATCTTTATTTTAAAATTAAAACCATTTTAAGCATTCATCACAATTTTGGATCACATCAGAACAATGGAATAGCCTGGTTCAAATCAACTTCCTTCTTGGTCAGGCTGAGGACCTTTTTTAGCAACCTTTCCTTTCATAAATTTTACTTGTGATTTGAATTAAAACTCTTAACTTCCTACCCTTTGCCTTAGCATCCGAGACAACCTGAAAGCACTTCACAACTCTCCTTCTACCAACAGTGGGTAAATAACAGGGCAAACAAGGCTCTTTTATCTCGGTATGACAACTGCTCTAGATAAAGGAAAATGCAGAATTTAAAACCAGTAGTAAACCTGGAGACGGATGAGCTCTTGACCAAGACACACTATATGAGTAGCACCCACATAACCAAACCAGGTTATGGGACCAGTGAGAGAGATATAAGAAGATACAGAGAGCATCTTGAGTGGTGATAAAAGGAATCTTAACTCTACCCAAGTAAAATGAGCGTAAGTCAAAAGTTCTGCAATATTTGGTAACATGAGACGCAATCCAGTAACTCTAGATGCTTTATGTCAAGATCACAAAGATTATAAACTATACTGAACTGTAAAATTCCCTGATACACTCTAAATGTGACTTGCTGAATTCGCCTCGATGGCTTAGAGCATGGCTTTGCAATCCACGGTTTTAGGCATACAAAGAGCAGCTTGAGTGGTGATAAAAGAAATCTAATATTTACACAAATAAAATCCTCAGGCAAGTTTAAAAAAAAAAAAATTGTAATATTTTAGTAACATGAAGCAAAATGTTGCAACTTTAGATGCTTCTGTTGAGGTTGTGAAGGTTATCAACTATGACACATCACTCAATAAGTCCCAGGCCTGACATAGATGGTGCCACTAATAAAAAAATCTATATGATTTTTATGAAGTCCTAACTTCATTTAAAAATGGTACGTGTCAGAATTTGAGCCCAATCGGATTTTTAGCTTACAAATTAGTTATTTAAGTAAAGCTACAGTTTCAAAATTTCAAAACAATGGAAAAATCTGAATTTCGTATGTTGATAAAGCATTGCTCTCTGATGGGGAAATAACATTGTTCAAGCAAAGCAATGGCTTGATAAGTGTTATTCGAACTCTGCTCTATCGGAAACAAGGGTTAAGAGGTGGTATGTTGACTTTAAACACGATTGTACAGACTCAAATGATGCTGAATGCTCAGGTCACCCAAATTTGACGGAAAGCACTGAAATACTCCACAGACTTGTTTTGGCCGATCATAAATTGAAGTTGCATGAGATAGCAGAGGTGTTGAAGATATCAGAAGGCAGTGTATTTACCATTTTGCATGAACATTTGTCAATGAGAAAGCTGTGTTCAAAGTGGGTGGCGTGCTTGCTCACAGCCGATCAAAAACAATAGCACATTGACAACTCAGAGCATTGTTTGCAACTGTTTCAATGCAACAAGAAGGAGCTTCTTTGTAAATATGTGACAATGGATGAAACATGGATCCACAACTTCCCTCTGGAGTCAAATTGGCAATCAGCTGAGTGAACAGTAGCAGGTGAAAGCTGTCCAAAGCAACCAAAATGAAAACATCAGCAGGCAAGGTTTTGGCCTACTTATTTTGGGATGTGCAAAGTATTTTGTTCATCAATTAACCTTGAGAAAGGAAGAACCATCAATAGCAAATATTATATAACAGATTCATGAGTTTGAAGGCAGAAATTGACAAAAAATGGCCACAAATGAAGAAAATAATGCTCTTACACTAAGACAATGCACTGCATCACAAGTTAATCGCAACAATGGCAAAACTACATGAATTGCACTTCAAACTGCTTCAGCATCCACCCTCTTCTCCAAATTTAGCCCCCAGCGACTCCTGGCTGTTTGCAGACTTCCAAAGAATGTTCCAGAGAAAGAGATTTAGCTCCAATGAAAAAGTGATATCAAAATCTGATGTGTATTTTGAGGCCAAAGACAAATTCAAAAAAAAAAAAAAAAAAAAAAAAAAAAGGCATTGAATTGTTAGAGAAGCATTGGAATCAGTGTATCACCCTAGAAGGAGACTATATTGATGAATAAAGTCGAATTTTGCGTCAAAGTTCTTTTATCAGTTAGGATCAGCTCTTATCGAGTGATGTGTTACTGGTCTGCGAAATGCCAAGCTTGTTTGACACTCACCAACTGCGACTTGCAAGATTAACCTTTAGCTTGGAGTACAGTCTTGGAATACACTGTTTTAGGCCTACCTAACTTGTCGGTTGAGGTACTTGCAACCTTCCCTCAAAGGTTTTTGGTTGCTTCATTGTGTTATGGCCCAGTTCACACATATAAAACCTAAGTCCCCAAATTAGACTACATTATACGTTCATTTGTGCAGCTTTCAAATTATACACCAAGTGAAGCAATGCACAATTTGTCAAGGCACCAAATACCATGATGGTACCTGCCACAGCTTGAACCGCTTCAGTCATGTGATATACATGCAGTAAACGAGCAAGTCCCAAAATATTGCAAAACATTTGATTCACCCATTATTCAAAATTTGAATTTTCTTTATCTTGGGAAAAAAAAATTCAGAGCTAAATCAACAACTAACCAACTTTTTCTGACTAAAAAGTTACTAAACTTTCAATATGTGAAGAACAAGCCTAAGTATGTTATGTAAAAAAAAATTCTTACAGCTGGGTAGACAGACATATTTATGGGAGCATCTCTTTTTCAGTCACTCAGAGACAAGTCTTTTAATGTTCTCCACCCTGTGACACAGTTTAACTCCCAGCCGCATTTTGATTGGACTTAAAAAGAAAAAAAAAAGAAAAGGAAAATCACTAACAGAGAAGCAGGCTGAACAAATATTTCTTCGTCTATTGCTTATACTAGTTTGAAGATGTAAGCTGCTTTGGAGACCAGCTGAGGATGATGGGCACTTCGCTGTGGCATAATGGTTAACAATTTGATCGCACAGAACATTGCAAAAATAAATAAAAGAACATTTTTACTAGGTGCCCCTCATTTGTAATCTTGTTGATTGATTTTAATGACATGTCAACTTGTTTGGGGCTATTTTATACCTAAAAGTTAGTTGACATAACAGTAACAATAACAAAAAAACCAAAAAACCTTTCATTAAGATTTGAATTTGTATCCACCTTTTGTTGAGAAAGTCAAGCTTTTCTTTTAAATACGAGACTTCTAAGAAGCAAAAAAGGAGACATGAATTTTCATCTTACAGATAGCTTATTTGATAAAGTTCTGTGTACCCATTCTAATTCACCAGGAAAATTTAAGAAAAAATTTTTTCTGATGATTGTGTGATTTGGGCTAATTTGACATAACTCAGCAATTTAAAAAAAAAAAAAAAAAAAAAAATTAAATTAATAAAAACAGATAAATATCTTATATTCTATAAGGAGAATTCACTTCTATATTTTCATTCAATGCACAAAGGTCATCCATTTCCAGAACATATAGTGTTGGAAAAGACATAACCAGACAAGTTGAATTGGTTTTTATTTTTTCAAATACTCATTCCTTGCAATTGCTTATCCTTTGTCATTTCCAATATGAGCTGTTGGCACATTTTTGATGAATTAAGATTTATTTACTTCAACACTCAACTTTAAGAGTTTTTTTCTTTTTATTTAGAGTTGTGCTAGTCTAAGAATAGTGGTATACATACTGGTTCTGGTATGCAAGTCACCAACTGCCAATACATGACGAGTTTCCAGTTTCAAATTATCATAATACACATAATGTGTAAAAAATTTTTAAAATATTTTTCCAGTATAAATTAACATCACTACGGATATTCAAACAATATGTTCAAGGATCATAAACAAGTAATATGGCATACGAAAACTGCCTCCAAAAGCTATCGGAAGAACCCAACAAACACAAATGCCTGAAAACTAGAAAAGGCACAATATCAATTAGCAGGCATATATCTAAAAGAACAGACAGAATACATACAAAATCAGATAGATAAGATTAGAGACTCAGTGGAAGATAGGCAATCTAGGATAGCCTGGTAAACAATAAACGAAGTGAATAGAAGGAAGAGCACAGCCAAAGCAAAATTGAAAGCTGCAAGCCAACAAGAAAGAGTAAAACTGTGGAAACAGGATTTCGAAAATCTACAAGGAAACCCACCAAAAGTAACGAATAAACCGATCACCAGAATTATCAGTAAGCAATTAGACATTAAACTAGGTCCATTCACCAGAGAAGAACTCGACTCAGTTCTTAGAAAAATTAAAAATAAGAAAGCTGCAGGGCTTGACGAGATCCCCCAGAAGTATGGAAGACCAGACAATTCGACGACAATGCAATGCAGTCTATAATCAAAATAGGATAGAAAGATGAATGAAGGGATGCATCCTTCCTTTCCCTAAAAAGGGCGACCTCAGATTAGCCAAGAACTACCGAGGTATAACACTTACATCCAGAGCAGCCAAAATTTACAATACCCTGCTACGAAACTGCATAGAACCCAAAATCGACAACATCCTTAGGAAAAACCAAAATGGCTTCCGAAGAAATAGATCCACGACCCCACAAATATTGACCATCCGTAGAATCCTTGAAGGCATATGGGCAAAAAACATACAGGCGACATTACTATTTGTCGACTTTACCAAGGCCTTCGATTCCATTTACAGAGGGAAGATGGAACAAATCCTACTAGCATATGGCCTACCAAAAGAAACCGTAGCAGCAATAACGATTCTCTACAGAAACACCAAAGTGAAAGTGCATTCACCAGATGGAGACAGAATACTTTGACATTGTTGCAGAAGTACTACAAGGGGACACGCTAGCCCCATACCTTTTAATTATCTGTCGAGACTACGTGCTTAGAACTTCGATTGACGAAATCAGAGAAAATGGCTTCGAGCTGACAAAGAAAAGCAGAAGATACCCCGCAAAAACAATTACCGACGCCGACTACATAGCGTTACTAGTAAATACACCTAACCAAGCTGAAACACTACTGCATAGTTTGGAACGAGCCACCGCAGGCATTGGTCAATACACTCAAAACTGAATATATGTGTTACAACAAAAAAGGTGACATTTCCACACTAGATGGAACCTCTCTGAAACTAGTCGACAAATTCACCTACCTAGGAAGCAACGTCTCATCAACCAAAAAAGACATCGACACGCAACTAACAAAAGCATGGACAGCTATCGATAGGCTCTCGATAATCTGGAAATCAGACCTGACCAATAAAATGAAACGCAGTTTCTTCCAGGCAGCGGTTGTATCAATACTGCTATATGGATGCACTACTTGGACGCTAACTAAACGGCTGGAGAAGAAGCTAGACGGCAATTACACAAGAATGTTGAGAGCAATATTGAACAAGTCCTGGCGGCAACACCCCACAAGACACCAGCTATACAGCCACTTGCCTCCCATCATGAAAACTATACAAGTTAGACGAACCGGACATGCAGGACACTGCTGGAGAAGCAAGGACGAACTCCTATGGACCCCCGCATATGGCCAAGCAAAACCAGGATGACCAGCTCGAACATACATACAGCAGCTATGTGAGGATACAAGATGTAGCCCTGAAGACCTACCAAAAGCGATGAATGATAGGGAGAAATGGCGAGAGAGGGTCAGGGATATCCATGCTAGCGGCACGACATGATGACATTGGGAAAATATCCTGCTTATATGCCACATCAGATAGTTTGGGAAGCATTACTCTAGATCTTTTCTCAGCTGACTAAGGTTTTGGTTACTTACTTTATTTAATGGTATATCAAACTTTGTGGGTTATCTAATGCCTAAGCTATCCTTGTAGAAGAACAGTTGTAGTATGATTTAACCCATAGCTGGGCAGGATAAGGGAGTTCATACCTTCCCCAAAAGTATTAGACTCAAAGTGAATGCAATAGCATGACAAGAGTCTGAACTTACCACTATGTCACAGTCAAGCACATAAGTCATGACAACCTCCCTTTATCATAAGGAGGCTGGGATCTGAGTTCAGTAAAATTGGCGATCCTAGTATTCTCCTCTCTTAGATACTGACTGTTTTTTTTTTTTTTTTTTCACAGTTTCATTTCCATTCATCATAGTTTATGCCTTATATAGTCAGATCAAAACGTCTGATAGAGCTAAATTTTCTGCTAGTTTAGTTTGGTTTAGTTTTATGGCATCTCAACCATTATAAGTTATTTAATGCCAAATCCATTTTTATACCTATAAACAGTTCTATTTCAAACAATTCAGTTTAGCATAAGCACAGTTTAGTTCTATTTGACCCATAGATAGGACCCTATCAGGTACTACCATTCCGGGGCCAGAGTGAAACTGGGAGTGATGGCAATAATGGGGTACTCCGCATTCCCCAAAGTTCCAGCATTACTGAAGCCTCACCATCAGATTGTTTAGTGTCATATCCAGGAAACTCATTGGGGGAGTCTTACCCCTCTGCAGAGATGCATTTGGTGCATTCTATAGCCCCAGCCGATTGGACCTTTTCAGTTAGTGTAATATCTTCAAATCACAAGTGAGAAGTTTACTATATATCATAACTCTACATCAGCAGGATGAAACGTAAGGTTAGTTTTTAGGCGAAGTTTTTTTCTGGTTTGAATCCAGAGTTTTCCTTCTTCTACACTGGTTGCCATATAGTTAAAGTCTGAGAGAGAGAAAGAGTAGCTGTATTCATACCTTTCCCAAGGTATTAATGATATGCAAAATGCCAAGAGCCTTGCTAAGGATTTGAACTTGAGTTGATATGTCCATTTCCTACAATGGTAACCATTACACCACAGGCACCTCCAAAAGGTGTTATGAATTTGTACATTAATTATAATTCTACTTGTTCGTTTGTATGTTACTCTCATCCAGATATCCTCCCCACAGCCAAGTGGGATATTCTTTCATCCTCCCCCTTAATTTAGATTCTTAAATGTCAAAGAATACCTTGTTTCTAGGCCTAACCTTGTTGATTAAAAACATCTTTTTGCAATATATACAAAAATATACAATAACATTCTTGAATCTAATCAGATCTTCAACAAACCAATATACAATAATTTATGTTTACTTGGTTACTTAGTGAGGATAAATGAAGTTAGCACAGGGCAATTCCATCAGAGTTGAACATAATGTTTGACTGATGCAAATCCTTCTTTCCCGCTTAAATAGCTCCTCTTGATTTTTTTTCTTTTTCCTTTTTAATCCTGAGAATTTTATGCAGGCTCTGCTAGTATTTAAATCATTTCATAAGCACTGACTTAAAGTCTATATTTCAAGCTAGTTCTCCAGTGTAAGGTCCAATATGTAGAAATTTTGTTCAAAACATTAGCAATTGCCCAAGATTCCAATAAAGTTCTGTTTATCTATTTTCAATGTTGGAAGTGTGAATTCTGATAATCAGACACTGTTTGACAGTATCTCCCCTTCCAAAACAAGACAGGTTAAAAAAAAAAGAATTCTGTCTTTTATAGCTTTGGGTCAATTCTGAAGATTACGAAATTGGCCAGCTGCTCTTAATTGATCAGCAATTAACAGAAACTAAAAAATCTTAAACATTCAAAAATCCTTTGATAGATATAATAGACAACTGTGAGAAACATATCTGAATAGACAACACTATACAACTATGAAAAGCAATGCATTATTCAATGATATAATCCAGAAAAACGGTAGTGGAAACATAGCTGGCAACACATAAAATACTTGATTTCAGCAGAGAATATTAACCCTTTTCTATCCTCACAAGATATGTCGTCCAAAGAAAATATAAGTTAATTTCTGTAAATACTCCCAGTTGTTCATTATGTAATAATACTGTTGGGGGATATTGTTACGTAACAATACAGTTGGGGGATATTGTTATCAGATCACTAAAATAAATTGCTTAGGAGGGCTGAATTGATCACTTGATGCCAGAGGTACCTCTTAAAAGACAATGTCAAGAAAACCAAACCTTTTTTGTGATAGCCAGCCATGAGCCTAGATTTGTGTGCCTCTCTCCATTACTATAAAATGACCTTGTGTCCTATCTGACTTTTGTGGGAAGTCGAGTAAATCTTTCTTACTGAAAAACTGATTAACTCATTAAGACTTGAAAAGAAAACATTATTGCAAAAAATCAGATAGTTAATTTTTTCTTTTTAATATAGAAAATGTTAGAAGAGATATTAGATTTTAATGGACAGTTTAGTTCATAAAAACTAGCAATTTTATGTATTTACTGCAAATTTATGAAGTTCTATTTGATTTCATTGATTTTAATGAACTGGTCAGCTGGTCTAGGCTTATTTTATGCTTAGAGAAGTTTGGGAATCTCATTCATTGTGTGTTCATATTTCCTTTTTTTTTTTAAATAGTTCTTTCTTAAGAATCTTTTACGCAAAGTTGTAGGGTTTCAAGTATTCTGATCTAATACAAATAATTTGCCCACAGTTCAATAATTCTATCTAATATATCAATCATATGGTTTCAAGTAATTATTTCTATTTAACAATAATCATTTGTTTGCACAGTTATATGGTTTCAAGTCAAATAATAATCCTGAATAAACAATTACAGCTTTAAGTGACTTTTCTTAATACAAATAATCTACAGTCATATAGTATCAAGTATTCCTATCCAAGACTAATAATTTTAACAGATAAATTTGACCCATAAATAGGAGCCTAACAAGTACTATCATTCTAGGTCAAAAAGACCAGTGAGTTATGGCAATGAAGAGGGACTCCATACACCCCAGATCTAGAGCCTCAATATCAGATGTAGTATCATGCCCAGTACACTCCCACTTGAGAGGAGGGGAGTCCTTACTCTCTGAAAAGGATCCAGTTAGCACATTCTAACCCCTACAATTTCAAGAAATAAATTTGAAATGACCTACTCAGTGTCTTTCCAGAGTCCTGACTCGGAATGAATAAATACATTCTTTTATTTTTAGTGTCCTCACCAAAAAAGAAAAATGTTAACCAAAGAGCAATAAAAGTGGAAATAAAATGGAGTGATAGGCTGGTTTTGGTTCATTGGTGAGTATTGATATTTTCCTGTTAAACTTTAGATGTCCCTATCAACAACAACAACCCCCCCCTCCAAAAAACAAACAAACCGGGTTATTTACAAGCCCAGACAGCTTTGAATAATTCAATGAAAACATATCCTCTTTCATCAATATACTGCACAAAATTTCTGATAGCCAATATTTCTTGTGGTTAGGCACTTAAAAAAATCCAAGGTGATACCAATTTCAAAAGAAATATGGTTGGCTCCACAAATCACCTCCCTCTTGGCCATCCCAATCCCAGTTGCAGGAGTTAGCAACCAGATTTTGGCTTCTGTGAAGTAAACATGGTAGTCTACATCAATGACAGAAACAAATACTCTTCCATAATTAACTCTCTGAACTTCTGTCTGATATTTCAAGATAAGCATAATTTTATTATACACTAAGCCCAGTATTTCAGACCAAATACTATTTTACAATATGTCATAAAGCCATTATCTTAGGCTGAGCCTTATATGCCCATTATTTCACGACATGTACAATTTTACTACTGACTGTAACCCAACAAATAAAAAGCCGATTATCATAACCATTCACAGACTTTATTCTAATGGAATGATAGAATAGCTTTAAACAAAGATATGTATTCAATATAAAGTGAAGTTTAGACTTTTTTGGTAAATTTTTTTTCAATAAATGTGAGCACAAACCAGAAAATTCAGGGCAACAAATTTGTAAATATGTTTGATACCATTTGAAAATTATCAATATACTGCATCATTTCTAAAAGCCTGTCTAAATGAATAATACAATAATGAGTAGAGTATAAGAATACATCACAACTTTTTAAGCACCATAGATCTGATACAAGACAGAAATAATTTTTTTTTAAGTACATAATATTATATATCATAGAGAAAATACCAGCAGAAACTATGACAGATCCAGATTATGCAGATCTAGTGCCTCTCATTCATACAAGCTGAATATCTGCAACAGAGCCTGGAACAAATTGCAAGAGGCATTAGTTTCTACACAAACTCAGTTATAACAGAGTTCATGTGCTTTAAACCAGATGGTGTCATCTCTATATTAAGTGATTTTGTTTTGTTTTATGGCATATCAACCTCATTGGTCATTTAATGACGAATCAAGTTAAGAAAAATAAGTCTGAAAAGAAATTTCAAAGGAGAGATCTTAGGAATTAATGATAAACTTTAGATAATTAGTAGATTATTTGTTTTTTTATTAGTTTATTTGTAGGGAATCATGATCATTAAAAAAATATTTTTCTTTTTTTTTTTTGAAAAACAGGTTGGGGAAGGGATCAGTTTTTGTTAGAATATATCTAGTAAAGAAAGGGTTTATAGAAGTAATTTGGTCTTCTTGTAAATTTCTTCAGATTTTTGTGTATAACTTCACTGTTTTTAGAAATGATATCACATTATTTCAGTTTTTTGGAACATATCCTTCATTGTGTTTGCACTATAGAAGGTTTTCCTTATATGGGTTAGGTTAGTACATTCGATGAGAATGTGTTTCACAGTGTATTTGGTCTGGCATGTATAACACATTGGTTGTGGCTTTCCTTCAAGAAAATAAGAAAGTTTTATCTATGTATGACCTATCCGGAGTCTGGACAATATAATTTCCTCTTTACGGTTTTTTCTGAAGCTTTGCTTCCATTCCCCCAGTGTGGGTTTAATTCCTAATTTATCATTTTTATAGACCATTTCATATAACTTAGTAGCAAAATCTCATCATCTGCAGATAAAAGCATGGACTGCTATCGATAGGTTATTGACTATATGGAAATCTAATCTCTGATAATATAAAATGGGAATTCTTCTAAACTATAGCCATATCAGTATTATCATATGGCTGCACCACTTGGACTTTAACAAACCAATTGAAGAAAAAGCTAGAGGAAACTACCCAAGGATGTTATGTGCTGTTTTGAACAAATCCTGGAAGCAGCACTGCACAAATCAACAACTAGGCAGTGAATTGCCTCTCATTTCACAAACCATTCAAGAAAGAAACAGAACATGCTAGCTGATACTGGAGAAACAGAGACAAACTCATGAGTGAAGTCTTCCTTTGGGCTCCCACACACATGGACAGACTAGAGTTGACTGACCGGCAAAGTATTACATTCATTAGCTCTGTGTAGACACTAAGTGCCGTCTAGAAGACCTACCAAGAGCAATGAACGATAGGGACAGATGGCAATAGAGAGTCAAGGGAATCCTTGCCATAAGCATACCTTGATGATGAGATTATATATATATATATATACACACACACACACTTTACATATGCTGTATTGCTTCCCTCTCTTTGTGTGAGCAGACATAGATGCAATCTTAAATCTATAAAGCATACTGTTGCAGTACAATATATTGTCTGATTTTTTTTTTGTGTGCTAAATATAGTCAACATTATTCAGTGATAAAGTCTGGGGAAGGCAACTTATATTCATAGGCTCTGCATAGAAAAAGTGAAGAACTGATTGTGCGTGCATATATGTTTGTGTGTGTGCAAAACGGTTTGCTATTGATCCAATGATCACATAAGTAAGAAATGAGGTCACCAAGCACTAACCACACACACACACTATATATATATATATATATATATATATATATATATATATAAAATAATGAATTGTAGAGTATTGATTATGTCAGACATATGAATTACTAACTCACCTGATGATCAAAGACATAAAACTCAAGAGTTAAGAGTAATTATTCTACTATATTTTTATAATTAATATATCACAATATTGCTCTGCATTCTGAAGAATTTGCAGTTTGAAAGCACTTAGGCCATTGAATTCTAACCAATATATGTGTCAAGCTGGCAGCAAAAACTTCTGACTCACTCTCATCCATTCCGATCAGTAGGTCCTTCAAATTACATCCAGTGTCTGCACAAAGTTGATGTAAGTTCTTGCTGGTGCACCCATGTGTAAGGGTCCATAGAAAAACATTACTTTCTTGCTTCTCTAGCAAGGTTTTATTCATCTTATTTGGATGGTTTTTGAGATGGGGGGTGCTGTACAGCTGCTGTTTTTATTGAGCGTTGCTTCCAGAATTTGTTAAAAAACAGATATATATATATATTACACACACACACACACACAGAGAAAACTGCAACTGGTGGTAAGGCTCTAGTGGAGCTCTAGGGAATGTAGTCATTCCTTCATTGCCATTCCTCCCATGTCCACTGACTCAAAGTGATAGTACCTCTTAGTGTTCCATTTATAGATCAAATAGATCAGTCTGAAAAATTATTAGAAAGAAGTTCCTGAAACCACATAAGACCAAATTCTTTGTATTAAGGTAAGTTACTTGACATTATAATTATTTACAAAGGATTATTATTGGTTGCTTGAAATCATAATTGCTCGCAACAATAAAAAACTGGCATTAAGTAATCTAACAAGAACTGATATAGTGTAAAACCAACATATACAGTCATAATACCAAAGTCCTATTCTTGGCTTTGAGACACAAATTTATAATTGAAATAATACAATGCTGGAACATTGCCCAATAGAAGTAATAAAAAGCACTGATAGTAATTGATTTTGAATGTAGTTTTTATAAGCTTGGCTCCATTAAAAGTGGGTTGTATGTCCAGATTAAATCCACATAAAACTCAATCAGGTTTCTGAGACATATGGAGCAGATTCTAATAATTCTAAGTACTGGCACCAACGACAAACTCAGAATTCATGATAACCCAGGCCTTGTGCAGAAAGAAGCAAAAATTACATCATGTTGGTGTGAAGTCTCCTCACCTACCAAATTCACTTTTTGTTTGAATAGAATCCAACCCATTGAACTGATTAGGGCAGATGTCTCAATTTGAGAGTATGTAAAATAATTTGAAACAATTGTAAACATTGTAATGCTGCTCTATACCCTTGATAATTGGGTAGATTTAATGGCTACATAGATAAGATAATTATCTTCCAACCAAGCAATTGCAACAAAAACTGTTATCCATCTTGAAATTTAGGATGGTACATTTAGCATAATGGTTATTGTCCTGGGAAAACGAAATCAGTAACTTGGGTTCAAGTTCTGAACCAGGCTATTTCAGTTTCATTTTGCACTAACACCTTTAGAAAGGGTATCAATCCATCTGTTCTCTTCCCAGCTAGGAGTAATATAATCATACAGTAGACTAATTTTGTTAGCCTTTGTTGGGTAACCAGGCTTAGAGAATGAAAACTGAAATCAAACAAGTTGTTCTCTGCTTAAAAACTGACCTTGTGTCGCATTCTGCAATTTGAGGGGTTGGACGAATATGCATACAGTCAAGTCATGATAAAATCAATAATTCCTTAAAGATCACCTAAGTTAAGCAATGGTGAGACTCACTGGTACTTAAATAGGTGACCACTTTATAACAATATGTATTTTAAGCAAACTGAGGCTTATAATGCCAATTTAAGCAAAGATGAGTCATTTTCAAATAATTTCTAGTGGAAATCAAATATCTATATTTCTTTGTAGGATTGGATTCTAAGGTGGATCATAAAAACAAAAAATAAAGCTTTCTGAGCTATAGCCAGACTTTAAAGTCTACTTCCATCCCTCATACTTTTAAGGCAATAGGATAGTTCACTGGAAAAAAAAACGGAGACAAATGTCATTGATGAAGCCAGAAAATGGTAAACAAGAGAAGACTGAACCAATCCATTGACAGTAAAATCACTCTTCGATCCTTTCATTGCCAAAAAATCTACACCATGACCCAACCTGGGTAACCCAATATATGTATATGCACCAACACCCACTCAGACAATGAATAGGTGGTTTCAAAATAACTTTATAATGTACAACCTTCTACTTGTTTATGCAAGTGAAGATATACAAAAGTTAAAGAGAGAGAGAGAGAGATCAGAAGCACTTAATTGGTCAATGCTGGGAATAATAATTTTACTAGTTTAAAAGGCTAAAAATAAATAGTAATACAGAAAACAATATTACAGGTTGCATATTTTCACTTATCAGATTATAATTTCTGATTCTTATCAGTGAAATAAAAAAATCTACACATACAGACACATACAATGTGTATATAACAGCTCTATCATTGATATTGAGCACTAATAATACCACAAAATTTTGTCCACCATTAACTCACTAAGAGAGCTAGTGATAATCATAAAATAAAAAAAATTATATATATATATATATATATATATATATATATATATATATATATATATATATATATATATATCTCCATCCATACACCTGCAATTACATCAACCTAAGCTGAAAAGCATAAAAATCTCTCACAGAGTAATGTCTAAAATATGGATGGACTACTGATGTATTTCCCACTGAAGTTGTGTACTGAGGTTTTATTAATGTGTGTCCATAAATAATTTTTATCAAATTTACATAAAAGCATAAATTATAATGCTACCCCGTTACATTGTTTTATTAGAAGTAATAATATTTAGTATATAAAATTTATGTGCAAGTATAACACTTAAAATATGAGAAGGTTGGCAGTACTATCTATCACTCATGTAATCTTTTATAGTTTGACCTAAACTTGTTTCATCTTAACAGCTGCACAATATTCGAGTGGGTGTGAGAAAGACTGATTATACCAATTCATAACTGGCTCAGCTAACTCAAACACCATAAAGATAACACATTCTAATCCTTTTTTTACACAATGTTAGAAAAATCTTAGAAATGATATTGAATTTAATTTATTTCTTAATGACTTTGAAAATCAATAGGCAATTAAATTCCACATTAACCTAAGGAAAGGAACATCAATCAATACTACAAAAACTGCACAAATCTTAGGCATAAATACAATCATTTTTTATGAGTACGACACTGCTTATTGAATAGCATATTATGACTATACAGAGGACACTTAAAAAGATAGCGTCTATCTTCATTAGTTGCAACTCAAGATGAAGAAACAAAATTTAACAGAGCTGGGTAGGAACACTGACCTACTCAAAATTGTGTAGGTGACCGATTCAACCATGCAAGCCTAAAACCGCACAAATGGGAAGCAGTCTGAGATAAGAAAAATAAGTCAATAAAATTTGATTGGATTTTCAAATGCAAATAAACCACCTAATTCAGGCCACAAAACTGAATTTTGTCATTATGAATTCAGAGATTTGTTTGCGAGTCAACATCACAATCCACATGGACTACAGTGAAATTCAAATCGAGTAAATAGATAGTGAAATATGAAGACCTTGCTAAAGAGATTTTCCAACACAAAGAAAATGCTTAAATCTATCATCATTGGCATGCTCAGAACAATCTTTTAGTTAGAAGAATTGAACATTGGAGGAACAACTGAGGATCTCGATTTGCTGTCACTTTAACTCTGGTAAAAGCCACCAGTTACTTTTGTCATAAAAACTTAACAAGTACAAATAATATATAATAATATGTGCATTTAGATAATATAGAGATAAACAGATAAAAGTACAAAAACACTTGTGCTTTTTTTTGGGGGGGGGTCTAAAAATATTCCTGAGTAGGCAGAAATTCAATCTCAACAATACAGTAGAGTAGAGGGGATAGCGAGAGAGAGAAAAAAAAGATTCAAAGCAACTGCTTCTCAAGTCTGTCAAAGTTTAAACAATAGCAAATTAAAGAAAAAGAGGAGAAACTGCTGAAGATTTCAATTTGGAAATGTTAACCAATACTTTTAAAACAGTTTCCAGATTTACAATTTAATTTTTTTTCTTAAAGGTAATTCTAATCTAACAAAATTTCAGTAGTTGATAAATTGTTGACAAGTGTATTTTCTGTTTATACTCAATAGAGAGAGGAAAAAAAAAAAGAGAGAGAGAAAAAAAAGGTAGACATTGTTTATATAGCATACAGACAAAATATATATATAAAACATAAGATTAATTTTCTATGCATTTGCACTGCTGGCAAAGTTCGATTTAAGTTTGTCCTTTTAATCTAAAAATGGAGACAGTTATATGAGATGTGTCCAAAAAGAAACTTAACTTAGAAAAAGAGAGAGAAGTTTACTGGTATATTTAAAATGAACTGAAACTTGTATATCAAAATAATCCCAACTGCTATTGATAAACTGTTCTCAGCAGTTTTATAAAAGTTGATAAATTATTAACTTAGCAAAGTTTTGACAAAGACAAAAAGACGAGAGAGAGAGAGAGACACACACACATATAGTGGGAGAAAGAGTGGGTTCACACAAGGAAAGAGAGAGGAAGAAAGTCTACATTCTTTGTATAAAACAAACACCTTTTGCATGTAAAATCAATTTTCTATGCACTTGCCATATTAATGACAAAACTTAAAAAAAAAAAAAAAAAAAATGTTTCAATTAGGTACAGTATGTGTCCAATAAGAAACTAACCTTTATAGAAAGGATTTATTGCTTAACCAAAAGACTTCAATTAAATGTACCCTTTGAAAAAAATCCACTCTTTATTCGCAATATTCCAGAGATGTGAGAAAAGACAAAAACTGTCCGATCCTATGAACAGTGTCACAAAGATATCCAACTATTCTGACCATCCCTATTTGTGAAATAGGTGCCCTTGGTTTGAATTCTCCCAAAACCAGGATCAGCCCCCATCACCACAGTTGTCTTGCTCAAACTCAGCTGAAGAAGTTGAATAGAAACTTATTTCCAGACAGAAGACAAGAGGGTGTTCAGAAATGCTGATCCACACATAAGTAATCCAGTCACATTTTAACTATGTTGGTATTTATTTGTATTAACTGTGTGACTACTTATGCAAATACCATTTTCTAGTAGGTCTCCTGTAACATCATTAAACAACTGATAAATATGTTTACTTGCTTCGGGAGGATTTTGTCTACTCTGTTTATGACACTAATTGAACACTATTCATGAAGGCATTTCTTAACATCCACAACTGACAACCTTTTCATTCACTTTACATTCTATCAAAATAAATATAAAGTTTCCATTGTCTCATATGACTTGTAATTCTTTCTTTTTATAACAAATAGAGCATTTAACAATTTACCTTATATATTTTATCAGAGATAATAAAAAAAGGATTAAAAAAAAAAAAAAAAAAAAAAATTAATTACACAATGTAAAAGTTTTCACTTTTTTCTTCCTTGACAAAGTTATTTTCCCCAATAGTGTATGTCTAAAGTAGTAATTCCCAATGTGGGGTGCATGCCCCACTGTTGGAGCATGGTAATATTTTGGTAGGGCTTGTTTAGAGACCAAGGTAATGGCCTTTTAAGCTTCCTTCATGTGAATTGCAGTAAAATTTAGAATATCTCATCATCATGTTGTGCGGCTTGCACGGATATCCCTGACCCTCTCTCTCCACTTCTCCCTATCATTCATCGCCTCTGGCAGGTCTTCAGGGTTACATCCCGTATCATCATAGTTGCTGTATGTATGTTCGAGCTGGCCGTCCTGCTTTTGATTGGCCATATGCGGGGGTCCACAGGAGTACATCACTTACGATCTCGTCCTTGCTTCTCCAGCAGTGTCCGGCATGTCTGTTTCGTCTAGCTTGTATAGTTTTCGTGATAGGTGGTAGGTGACCATATAGTTGGCACCTTGTGGGGGTGTTGCTGCCAGGACTTGTTCAGTATTGATCGCAACATTCTTGTATAATTGCCGTCTAGCTTCTTCTCCAACCGTTTAGTCAGCGTCCAAGTAGTGCATCCATATAGCAGTATCGACACGACCGCAGCCAGAAAGAAACTGTGTTTCATTTTATTGGTCAGGTTTGATTTCCATATGATTGAAAGCCTATCGATAGCTGTCCATGCCTTCGTTAGCCGTATGTCGATGTCTTTTTCGGTTGATGAGACGCTGCTTCCTAGGTAGGTGAATTTGTCAACCAGTTTCAGGGAGGTTCTGTCTAGTGTGGAGATGTCGCCTTTCTGATTAAAGCACATAAATTCAGTTTTGTGTGCATCTGCATTAACATGGAGTCCAATGCCTACAGAGGCTTGTTCCAAACTATGCAGTAGTGTTTCGGCTTGGTTGGGTGTATTGGCCAGTAGTGCTATGTCATCAGCGTAGTCGTCATCGGTAATTGTTTTTGCGGGGTACCTTCTGCTCCTTTTCTTTGCCAGCATGAAGTCGTTTTCCCTAATGTTATCGATCGATGTCCTAAGTATGTAGTCTAGACAGATGATAAAGAGGTATGGGGCAAGCGTGTCCCCTTGTAGTACTCCTGCTACAATGTCGAAGTATTCTGTGTTTCCATCCGGTGAACGCACCTTCACTTTGGTGTTTCTATAGAGAATCATTATTGCTGCTATGGTTTCTTCTGGTAGGTCGTATGCTAGTAGGATTTATTCCATCTTTCCTCTGTGAATGGAATCGAAGGCCTTGGTAAAAATCGACAAATAGTAATGTCGCCTGAAAGTTTTTTTTTGCCCTCACGCCTTCTAGGATTCTATGGATGGTCAATATTTGTGAGGTAAGAACTGAATATTACTGGGGGTGGGGTCAGAATTTTAGAAATACCTAAGGGAGGAATAGCCCAAAATCATCAGAGAACCACTGGTCTAAAGTAAATTTTTTTACATTTTTTGTATACACAGTCCCATCAAACAATTTTTTAACATGTCTATTAGACCCATAGATGTGACCCTAGCAGGTACTACTACCAGTTTGGGTTAGAGGGAACCTGGGAGTAATGACAATAAAAGGATAGTTGATACTCCCCAAATCTCTACAACTGGATCCTCATCATCAGATTCAGTTTAGTGAGATACCCAGGATACTCTTTAGATTTCAAAGGTTAAAAAAAAGTTATGATGAATATAATAAAAAAGAAAGAAAAAAATTGAGTCAGTCATCTCAAGTAATTTGGCCAGGTCACTGGGTACATATTGTAACAGTGAAGAAACCACTTTATAAACCACTTTGGTAAGCTTTATTCATAACTTCAAAGTCCTTTACAGCAGTGAATGGCCAATCTCGGACAAGGTGGAATCCAACTGGATTAGCGACCTAGAAGCCAGAATGAGTACCTGGCGGCAAGGTTTAATTAAATGAGACACACAACACACTTAACAGGAAGCATGACAGTGACATAAGAGCTTTGATTGATTACATTATTCAGACACAATAGAATGATGAGCAAATCGTAACTTGTCAGGTGAACAGGCTTAGTAGATCGTCTTGGGAATATCGCATAATCTCATCATGGACACTTGGAACTAAATTCTCATAGGCAAATGCCAATCTTTCTTTTTTTTTCTTTTTGCTAAATCTCGTTAAGAGTGCTGCCAAAAACAGACTTGTAAAACAAATATACTATCAGAGCAAAGAAAAATAGCCCACCAATGAAAATTGGTTATATAGAATAAAAGGGGAAACAAGCAAAGACCAGAGTTTTTTTTTTCCTTCTTACTGTATCTTTCAGACTCCTTAAGGGCTACAGTGACACTGAGTCTGTGATGGTGATGCAGTTTAAGCAGAAAAGTTTTTATGAGAATGATGTTACTAATCCAACTTCCCTATTGTTTTGAACCCAGAGTTTTTACCTCTCTAAACCAGTTGCCAAGGGCATTAGCATAAAATCTTCAAATGGAATATGTGTATATTCCATCTGAAGATTATTATATTTTCCCCTCAAATACATGAAACTTTTAGTAATGAAGTTGACATGACCAGATGAGAAAACACATACATATAAAATTTTTCAAAAAAATTATTTTCAAACGATCTGTTTATTCATATGTAAATTACATGACAAGGGTTAATGTATTGTTTAGGTATTTTTTTTAACCATCTTCAAGGGACAATGTCCTGTCTTATCCCAAAAATTATTTTCAAATAAAATTCATCTATTATAGTTTTTTCTTGAGGAAAAAAAAAATCTTTGTTGTAGATATTAATTTTTTAAAACCTTATATGAGAATTAAGGGATTATTTAACGTTTTTCAAAAATAATGTCTTGGTGTGTAGTTTTTATAGTATGAACAGAAGAGTATTGTGACATTTATACTTCGAGAGAAATAGTTGGCATCGGTAAGTCCATCTTTTTGTAGTAGTGATAATTGCAAGTAGCTACAGATGACGTGTTAACACAACTACCAATAACCAGATTGGTACTGTGTAAGCCACTATGTCCTAATTGACTTGATCCTTTGCCTCAAAAGACCATGACATGTGCACAATCATCTGACAAAGCAAATACTCCCAGTACTGGAACTGTGGAGTAGTGTTTCATATACAGGGATTTTTGTGGAGAGAAGATCAAAAGATTATTTAAGGATTATTGATAATAGTATTAAATATTTAGTACAAGAATAAATAAACATATTAGACATTTATGTATTTACCAACTTCTGTACAAGCAGGGTGTGACACATGCCCAATTTTTTTAAGCAGAGTTCAAAAGGCTTAAATTCAGAGTTTCCCCCTTCTCCTAAACTAGTTGCCATACCAAGATTAAAGAGCCCAGTTTGTTAGAGTATTTATGCATTGTTTGGGAGGTGGAATAGTTGGATGTATCTTTTCCAAGGGTATTAGTGCTATGTGAAATGCAGAATTTGAACTGATTCATTTTCCATCATGATAACATTTCACAAGAAACGCTTCTTAAAATCATATATAATCAGGTAAAAATGAAGTCTATATACAATCAGCCATTAATTAGCACTGAATGAGGAAATTGATACAATCTTGTGTATATATATATATATATATATATATATATATGAATAAAAGAACTCTAAGAGGTATATCAGGAGAATTAGTTTATTTACCCCCATGGTAAATAGAATACAGATACCATATAACGTCTGGGTAAGATTGTAACTTACGGCTACAGAGTGCCCAAAGGGTACAACTCATGTGAATTAACAAGCCTCATCCAGGATTTGAACTCAGCTCACTAAGTTCATTTCTTACGGCATTAGGCATCACACCTTTTTCTTCCTATGATAACCCAGAAAACACTGAGAGGCAAAGCATTAGTTATGGATGTAAACTAGAGTTCATGCCTTAGTGGAGATATATATGAGAAGCAAATATATAATGTAGTTGATAGCATCATCATGCTTAGCAAAATTCTCTCTCAGATCACTATCTTTCAAGGAAAGAACTCAATTCTCACTAGATACCTTCTATTTGACATCTTGCATCAAATATTAACTAAGCTTAGTTTTTGAGGTTGACTTGTACAGTGTAATGATTAGCAAATTCAGCTAGCAGGCTATTGTTAATGAGTTCAATTCTCACTGGGTGTTCATTACTTCTGGCCTTGTGTTCTACATTTCTCATCTTATGCCAAATGTATACTAAGCTAAGTTTTTAAAGTTGACTTATTCAGTATAATTAACAAACTTGGCTAGCAGACCATTGTTAATGAGTTGAATTCTCACTGGGTGCTCCATAGTACTGGCTTTGTGCCATGCCAAACTAAGCTAAGCATAATCACTTATATTATGACAGCAACAGATAATGCATCATGATTGCCAAGTTTAAAATAGCTTCCCTACCAACAAGAACACATCTTTGGCAAAGAATAGTTTCTATTAAGAGGTAAGCAAACACATCAACAGAAAAAAAAAATAATATAAAACATGTTTCCTATAAGCAAATAAGTGCAGAAAAATATTTATTTATTTTACTTAGTTTAATTTCTATTTTCAGAAGCTAAAGATTTTCTGTGTCAGAGAGAGAGAGAGAACAATATTTATGCTTGAGGAGGAGATGTGAACACTGGTTCAGTTCTTTTTGCTATCATATCTTTCAAATGTCTTTTGAAGGAAATACTAGAAAATATTACTGACAACACATTCATTTAACTTGTAGGTCACAATTAAACCTCTGTAGACAAATTCACTAAAGGGAAAGAAAGTTAGAATGGAAAAAAAAAAGGCTGGAAAATTAAGAGAATATTATTCATTGTTTATTTAACTAGGGTGATGATTTTTTAGGTTTAAAAAAATAGATAAACAGTAAATAAACCACTATTATTTGACTCTTCTGCAAATTTTTCACACCAGTTATAACAACAGGTAGCTTTCAGTGATGTCTGAATGACAGCAAGTCTCCAGTTCTCCAAGGCTTGTCTAAATATTCTCGCCAACCTTAGAGCTGATCTTCAGTTTCTGTTTTTTTAGGATTGTTCTAAGAGCTCCAAGTATGACAGTCAATTTCATTTTCCATAACTTTTCAGCAAGATCCATATATTAAAGAGTTCTTTGGTTTCCTTAAACTTTGATCAACTGGAATGGTGATGTCCATGGGTTGTCGAGTTCATTTTATTAACTAAAACCAGTTGAGATTGGGGGATCAAGTTTTTACCATCATTTTATTTCATCTGAGCTTTTTTTTTCCCCTGAAAGTTTTTTGAGAGTCAATTTATAAGAGTGAACAAACAGTACAGGTCAGGTCAGAAAAAAAAAAAAAAAAAAAAAAAATTAAAAAAGGTATGTTTACAGTGCAATTTGAATCCCCATTCCTTTTGGCTCAGAGAAACAAAATCAAATGTTACCAAATGACCTACAAGAACTCCAGTGTGGTAGAAGATCAAATCTAAAGTTTAAATCTACCTTTCAGTGTCCCTGATCAAAAATATTCAAATAAAGAAAACCTAAGTAAAAAAAATAATGGAGAATATATATATATATATATAACATTCAATCCAGTAAATCTGGAATAGGGAATAATTCCTATCAGGACAAATAAAATATTCAAAAATAGAATATTAAATTAAATAATCCTGATAAAGAACTCAACGTAAATAAAAATCCACAGAGCAAATTAAAAAAAAAAAAAAATTACAGGACTTTTTCAGATCCAACAAGAAATAAATTTAGAACGAGACAGAGAAGAAAAACTAAACAAAAACGAAAAACAAAACTATTTCTCCTATGTATCATGTTTGACTACATCCGGTCTCAGCCTACTTCAAATTTAACAAAAATAAGTTACAATAATACACGTCAAAAATTCAAACATTTATAACAAAATTATTCAGACAATCTAATTTTAGCATATCATTTTTATCATTAAAATGAACTAAAAAAATACAACCCCCCCAAAAAAAAACTACTCGTGTTAATTATGGTCAAACCTCTCAAATTACAATAATACAATAAAGATCACTATATAAATTCCAAATTCCAAGCTGCTTTGATGGTATTTGTAATTTGTGTCAGGAAGAGAAGATACAAATTATGTTATACCCTGATCCTAGCAACCTATTAAATCAGAGATGTGATTTGATAGCTAGATGTAGGTATAAAAATAAATTTAGACTATTTTCAAAAAAATTAAGTGAATAAATAAATAAACAGAAAATGATTAACTATGATTTATTAAATTGGTAAATGAATTGGAATTTGTTATTCATATAGAGATATTTACTCTTATTGTAATTTGGGAGGTTTGACCATAATTAACATTAGTTTTATCTTTTTTAGTTCATTTTAATGATAAAAAATTATATACTTAAATTAGATAGAAAATTTTTTTTTTATAAATGTTTGAATTTTTGACAGTTATTATTTTAACTTATTTTTGGCAGTTAAATTTGAAGTAGGATAAGACAAGATGTTATTTACCATGCCATCATGTTTGATACTTATTGTTACTTGAAGTTTTAGGCTAGCTTTAATACAGAGGAGAATTTTTTTTCTTCTTCTCTGTCTAGTTGTACATTTATTCTATTTCTTGTTGGATCTGAAGAAGTCCTGTTAATTTTTTTTAGAGCATTTATTTATATCAATGCTTTTAACAGGATGGAAATAAATATATTATCTTAATGTGACTGATTGTTGGCTTTTTTTTTTTAGGGAGGGGAAATATATATATATACATATATATATATTTATATTATTTGCATTGTTTTTAAATGACTTCTGATGGCTGTTGCCTGACAAATGTCAGATGAAAGGGCCCTTGTGATTTCAATAAATTTCCATATATTGTAATCTCTCTATTTTGCATCTCTCTCTCTATATATATATATATATATATATATATATATATATATATATATAGTGTGAGAGAGAGACATAGCAAGATAACTGGTCACTCTGCAAACTGAAAGTTTTATTTCAGAGTACCTTCTCAAAGACTTTTCTGGTCAAAGGTTACCTACAAATCATCAGAAGTTTGATGCTGGAGATTCCTTCTCTAGCTTTGATTTTGGAATTAATTTCTCCAAGAAGGGTCACCTGAACATGGCTTTGCCATTAGACTGGAGACAGGGGTTGAGCACTCTGGCAAAGGAATCTATGGCTGCCACTCGCTTAATGCAAAGCTCTTCGAATGAATTAAGCACTCTGGTATCCGGAAAGGGAAATGTAAAACAAATGAAAGCTACTACATAATGCCTTATAATTCCCGAGCTGACGTGGTTCACTTGTTGGCTGAGTGGTACCATACTAAGTAAAGTGTCCTACATGACTAGCCACACTGAAGAGTTGTGATACAACAAAACAGTCTGTGGATGACTTTTTATATATCAGGGGCAGAGATAGGACTAGTGCTACTCGTGCCCAGCACGGCCAATAACTCGGTCAATGTTATTCAAAATGGATTAAAAATCATCCATTAATTTCAAGCAAACATACTTAGTCTGATCTCAATTAGATTATGTATCTATTCAAGTTTCGATAACTAAGTAGCCAAAAGTTCATAAATATATCTGGGAATAATACAACGATGCTGTTTTGAACGGATGGTCTTTGTCCGGCCACCGTCAGATCCATTGAACATCCCATAAAATCGGCTATAATGTTGAACACGCGTAATCCGTGCCCAGCACTAGACCCTTATAATAACAGTAATGTTAGTGAAATCTCGCTTTTGGCTGTAGCCAATAGAAATAGCAACTCAAAATACCGTGCTCAAAAAAATTAGCACAATGTGACTGCTGACAGCTGTCTTGGGAAGAGGGAGAGGGACCGAGAGAGAGAGGGGGGGATAGCAGATTATAGCCGTTGCCGACGTCATCATCATCGCTATGGTAAATGTTGGTTAAACAGTGTGTTTTAATTCGTTTTTTCACTAACAGATCTATTTCTTTAATGAATGTTGCATATATTACATTCTGTAACTAAAATTTGTTTATTTGAATACATTTTCAACAAATAATCTTTATTTTAAGCAAAATTGAAACTACTAGCTGTGTCTGTGTATATTGTCATCAATTTCTTTATTCTAATAAACATATTTTTTTTGTCATAGTAATGAACATCTCTTTTCTTCTATACTTTTGAAAAGAAAAAAAATTATCTTATCTACTGTATTAACAAGACTACAAATTATATAGTATCTTGATTGTTTACAAAAAACCACCATGCAAGGTACGTTAGTCAATCTGTGCTATACAATGGAGAATCACGCAATAGCAACTATGATGACTTACTTTGGGTCCACAGACCACGGGTTGGGAACTGAAGTTGACAGAGGGCGCGGGGGGGGGGTACAAGTAGCAAAAATAGGCTAGAGTCGCCACTGATATATATATATGTTTTCAATAGAAGATCTAAGATTTCACAAATTTTATGATCATTATATTCCTGAAATAATAATGAAAAATGAATGTGAAAAAAGTCATTTGGAATATTTAGTGTGAGAATGTATTAAGATTTGAATAATGACCATCCCAATTTCTGAAGAGAATAGAATTAATTTAATAAAATTGTATTATTAATAATTACACGAAAATTCCAAAATATATTTTTCATAATTGACCACATATCTACTTATATATCTAAAAATTTACTTAAAATGGTATTATTTCTACAATACTTGTAATATCTACTTATTACTTTAATTCTTGTGTGTGTGTGTGTGTGTGTGTGTATAACAATAGACGAGGAAAAAAAGAAAAGAAACAATATTGGATAAAATATTGCAAAAATTTATGATTTTCAATAAATTTTTGTCAGAACCAAATTTTTTTATTTATTTATTAATTTATACAATAAATAAAAGAAAGTTACACATGAACTAAGGTGAGAAGAATTATTTTAGTTACACATTATACACACAAACAATACAGCAAAAATAGTACATCATAGTATTCTTTTTATTTTGATCAATACATTTCAATTTTCTTAGAGAATAAAGCTATTTCTTGTCCAATTAGCAACTGAAGGATAATAATAGAGTTAAGTGTCATTTTTAATCATCCAAATTCACAGCACCAATAACTATGAAATATCAACCCTTTCTAGGTTATTTAACACCAAATCCATTTTTACACAAATAATCAGTTCTATTTCTAACAATTCAGTTTAGCATGAGTACACAGTCTAATTGCCAAAAACATTTCTATTTCAAGCTATTTGGTTTAGTCAAACAGTTTAGTATAAGTATATATTTTGTTTACACACAGTTAAATGTCAAAACAGTTCTATATTAAACAATTCAGTTTAGCATAAGTATAGTTTCAATATAAAAAAAAACAGTTCCATTTCAAACAATTCAGCTTAGCATAAGTATCAGTTTAAATCTAAGTACACAGTTTAATTGTCAAAAACATTTCTATTTCAAGCTATTCAGTTTAGTCAAACAGTTCTATTTCAAACAACGCAGTTTAGTTCTATTTAACCCATAGACAGGGCTCTCTCAGGAGCTACCACTCTGAGCCAGAATGGACCTGAGAGTGATGGCAATGAAAAGTGCTCCACATTCCCCAAAGCTCTAGCATTACTAGAATCTCACCATCAGATTGTTTAGTGTCATAATCAGGACACACGTTGGGGGGGGAGTCTTACCCCTCGGCTGAGGTGCAGCCGGTGTATTATACAGCCCCAGCCGACTGGGCAATACAGAGTTAAATGTAAAAACAGTTTTATTTCAATTAATTCAGTTTAACATAAGTACACAGTTTAGATGTCAGAACAGTTCTATTTTAAACAATGCAGTTTAAATGCAAAAGCAATAAACTCTCAAAACCACGGTTTAGTTCTATTTGACCCATAGGTAGAACCCTTATCAGGTGCTACCACTCTGGGCCAAAGTGGACCTGGGAGCGATGGCAATGAAGGAGTACTCCACATTCCCCAAAGCTCCAGGATTACTGGAACCTCAACATCAGATTTAGTGTCACATGCAGGAAACTCTAGAGGGGGGGGGGTCTTACCCCTCTGCAGAGAAGCAGTCAATGTATCCTCTACAGCCCCAGTTCATGTGGGCATGTAGCTATCTTTGAGAGGGGTAATCATTAAGTCAATTAATTCTACCAAATATACTTAATACACAATGGAATGAATACTCATCCAACAACAACAAAACAAAAAAAATCGTAGGGTTATTTTAACCTATTCACTACTACCTTGAATAATTGATTTTAATGGCATGTCAACCAGTCCAGATTAATTGTATCCCTAGAAGTTAGAGAATCACTTTCATATTTTTCAGTTATTCTATCAAGTATTCCTATTTAATACAAATAATTTTTCCAAAGTTGTATGGTTTCAAGTCTTCTATTTAATAAAAATAATTATATGGTTTCAAGTATTTCTATTTAATAATAATCATTTGTTTGCACAGTTACATGTTTTCAAGTAACTAATAATAATTCTTAGTAAACAATTATAACTTCAAGTAATTATTTCTAATACAAGTAATTTACAATTATATGGCATTATGTACTCCTAACGAATATGAATTATTTTTTAAACAGATCTATTTGATCCATAGAAGGGACTCTAAAAAGTACTACCACTCTAGGTCAGAGTGGATCTGAGAGTAATGACAATAAAAGGGGGAGTTCCACAATCCCCAGATTTCCAAAATTGGAGCCTCATCATCTGATGCAATAATTAGAACACTACTTAGAGGGAGTGTCTAACTTCTCTGCAGGAGATACAGTCAGCATATTCTGAGCCCCACCAACAGAGGGGTTAGATATTTGAGAATACTTAAATACTGCCAAATAATTTTCTTAGCTACCATTAGAAATTGAGATATATATATATATATATATATATATATATATAATTATGCTTTATTTTAGTAAATAAAGATTACATAGTACACGAAAAAAAAAAAAAAAAAATGATACTCCTGTATGTCCTTAATATCAGTTGGTTTATTTTTGTCTTTTTCCATAGTGACAGATTGGCACATTAGGAATTTTTGGTTGGTTGGGTTTCATGGCATATAAACCCTTGTAGGTTATTTAATGCCAAATCCAGTTCATGCCTATATATCAAATATATGAATTGTAAACTAATAGATTGTGGATAACATTCAAACAAGCCCAAGATTATTTGTTTGCATAGTTAAATAGTTTCAAGTATTGCTATTCAACACAAATAATTCTATTAGTAATCATTTATCACCATACAGTAAAATAGCTTCAAGTATTTCTATCTAACACTAACAGTTTTATTTGTACACAGTAAAATGATTTCAAGTATTACTATTTAACACTAACAGTTTAATTTGACAGTCATTTGTTTCTGCACAGTTAAATGGTTAAACAAAATGATTTGACCCATAAATGGGACCCAAATAGGTACTATCACTCAGGGTTAGAGTGGACCTGGGAGTGATGGCAATGAAGGAGTACTCCACATTCCACAAAATCCCAGGACTGAAGTCTTACCATCAGATGGTTGGAAGAGAGTGGTCTTACACCCTTTGCAAAGACGCAAGCAAACAGCGTATTCTACAGTCGCAGCTGACTGAGGGAAAGGGGGTTAACAAATGGTACATAAAAAAGGAATTAAACAGCTCTAAAAACCATGTTACCCCCCCCACATAAAAAAAAACTTAAGGTTTTGCTATAGCTATTAAAATTGCTTAAAAACAAACATGAAATGGATATCTCTCCTTTATATATATATATATATATATATATATATATATATATACACACATTCACACCAGAAATACACCCAGCATGTCACAAGACACGTATACATCATGTGTCAGTTAATATGAACTTGAGATTTTGCTTATAAATAAAATAAAAATCAATTACTTCACTAAACTCATGAACAAATTTATTTTATTTTTTAATAGCACTAGATATATTTTTAACCAAGTTCATATGTAAATGTAGGTTTCTTCAGTGGAGCCTATTTTTAGCCTCAGCTCAAATGAGTGTATCAAGAAATATAATCGCTTAGGTTTTTGCCAACATCTATACCGTATGTCCAAATTGTTACATTTTCAAGAGTACATTAATAACATTTCAAGTACTAATGTCTCAACTTTGGGTGGGTCACAAAATTTCTGTTAAAGACATTTGCTTCTCCCACCCATCGGCACAGCCACTAAAAACCCACCAAAATCATTTGTCACAGGCAACACAATATCCACCCACAAAACGAAAGTGTGTGTATTTCACTTTGCGCTAATGACGTTGAGAAAGGCATGAAACTATCTGTTTTCCTCCACTTATGAGTTAATTGTGGGACAGACTGGGTTCTTCAGCAGTGATAAGGCAACTTGTCTAGCAGAAGGAAAACTAAATTCAAAACCAGCTGTACTCAGCTTAAAAATTGACCTTGTGCTACATCCTGTTTTTGGTGAAAAGAATTAGGTAAATACATATCCAACCAATCTTAAATTTCAGTCAAATCTGAAATCAAGTTAGTCCATTAGTGTACATTTAAAATCGACACCTGTATAGACAGTATGCAGTTTCATTGGCCTAGTGGGTAGAGAGTTCAACAATGGTCCGGGAGACCTGGGTTCAATCCAAGGTCGCGTCATACCAAAGACTTGAAAAATGGTACTTGATGCCTCCTTGCTTAACACTCAGCAATATAAGGTATGTATCAAGGGTAAAGTGGAGCAATCCAGGGAAAGGAGTAGCACCCTCCCCTACACCTCGGTGTAGTAGCTATTGAAAAGGGAGCCTTCTGGTTGGCCTTGACTATGGTTGCCAACTTTACTATGGAGAAGTTTGTGTGTGTTTGTTTTGGCATGGATGTTAAACTTGATCTCAAACCCCAACACAGATTCTTGTTGGTTAACCTTCAAGGTCACCAGATAGCAAAATTCATTTCTGGTCAAATGAAAATTCTAGTCATGATCATATATTCGCTAATTGCTAAACAAACCAAACAGCTTATTTATATACTCATAACACCGGTCCATTGGCTTAGCAAGTAGAGTATTCGCTAAAGGCCCGTGAGATTGGGGTTCAATCCCAGGTTGAGTCATACCATAGACTCACAAAATGGTACTTGATGCCTCCTTGCTTAACACTCAACATTATAAAGTAAGAATCAAGGGTAAAGTGGAGCAATCCAGGGAACGAAGTAGCACCCTCCCTACACCTCAGTGTAGTAGCTAATGAAAAGGGAGCTATTGGGTCACCCTCGGCTATGGTCGCCAACTTTACTTACTACCGTGAAAATTCTGCTTAAAAATCACTAACAAATTATCAAAAACAATTTAAATTTTTTATGTACATGTGTTCGTGTCACTGCATACAACTCAATGGATTACGAGGAATACAGGATTACAAAAACTGAGGATTAAATGGAAAGAGTAAAAAGCCAAAATAAAGCAGTAATGCTTCTGTCAAGTTCCAGTTGATTTTAATGGTATGTCAACCTGTCTAGGGTTATTTCATGCCAAGAGGCCAGGTGATAGCATACATTGTACATTTATATTCATATATTTTGTACACATTTTTTTTTAAAGAGGTTTTGCACACAGTCATTAAGTATCTCTATCTAATACAAATAATTTGCACATATTTTTATAGTTTCAAGTAATTATCGCTATTTAATAATTGTCATTTGTTTGCACACAGTTATGTGGTTTCAAGTAAATAATAATCCTCAATAAACAATTATAACTTCAAGCAACCATTCTTAGTACAAATAATTTAGTTATATGCCATCAAGTGTTCTCATCTAAGACAAATTATTTTTTTAACAGATCTATTTGACACATAGGACCCTAAAAACTAACCTTCACAGACAGGGCTAACTGATGACTCAAAACAATGAATAATTTAAGAATATTTTTAGTCTGTCCTCTAAAGTAAGCCTAATAGGTTGATACAGATTTACAAAAATTGGTTAATACATTATTGAACCCAGGAGGAGATGTTCAAAAAGGAAAATGGGCAAATCTCAAGATTGAGAGGCTATAACAATGAAATATCTGTGAGAAGCCATGTTGTTGCAAGATGTAATTAATCATTAAATGATTTGTTTTATTAAAATAATTATTCACCATTAATTAAATACTAATTAGGTTTATAGGTAGTTCTTCAAATTGGAGCTATAAAATAATCAAAGCTTCATTGCTTACTGAGAGTAGACAATTGAGAGGGGAAAAAAAATTAAAATAAATAAAAAATAATTGAAAAATTTTTAAGTGCCACTTAAATTTTTCCTTTTTTTTCCAACAAAAATGTAAATTTTTCATAGAACAATCTAAACTTCATAAAAAAATAAATAAAAATATTGTTCAATCTCCTCTGTTATATAGATTGACTGATTTAGTTGTCTGGCATATCAACCATTGTTGGTTATTTAATACCAGATCTTGTTTTACATATATATTAAATATGATTTGTAAACATTTTGTAGATACATACAGTTAAAGGATCAAACAGTTTTATTTCTAACAATTCAGTTTAGCATAAGTCATTTGTTTGCACTACATTTAAATGTCAAACAGTTCTAGTAGACCCATAGATAGGACCCTTTCAGGTGTTACCACTCCAGACCAGAGTGGACCTGGGAGCAATGGCAATAAAAGAGTACTCCACATTCCCCAAAACTCCAGCATTACTGGAGCCTCACCATCAGATGGTTTAATGTTGTATCCAGGACACTTGTTGAGGAGGGGTGTCCTTACCCCTCAGCAGAGATGCAATCAGTGTATTGTACAGCCCCAGCCAACTAAGCTGCTGTTATGTAAATTTATCCTATATCTGTTGATTGATTTTAATAGCTAATCAACCCATCATGGGTTATTTTATGCTTACAGCAGGGCTTCAGACTAACTTTCTTCACCACTGTCCCAGAACAGTCCTGAAATCAAAATATTTTTTATTTTGGTTTGGTTTTCTAGTTTAATGGCATATCAACCTTCATAGGTTATTTAATGCCAAAGCCATCCTTGCAGAAAAATAGTGGTACTATTTAACCCACAGCTTGGAAGATAAGTGGATTCATACTTTTCTCAAGGTTATTGGTCTAAAAAAGAACGTAATAGACTAGAGTTGGAACTTTATTATGATGCCTCAATCCAGGATATTAATGATGTCACGGACTCCTTCTCCATTTCTTTGAGGAGGGAGTGTTTAGTCTTGAAATTGTGGTCACTGTGCTCTTTTATTGATTTAGATGAATAAAAAAAAACAAAAAACAAAAAAAAAAAAAAACAACCCAAAATAGGTAAAATTGCAAAATTTTGTCATCCTTAAATTGTTGGTGAGACTTATTTTAATTCTTCCCCAAAAGAAATTAACTGTCCCATGAGGTGTTTCTAACGAGGGAGACTTGGTGTCACCAGGACAACGAGGATACCTTTCCACTATGTTTTCCCAGTGAGGATGCTTTGTTCAGCAAGACAAAGCATTACCTCATTATAGTCAAACAGTCATCAAATCCTTTATACTGATCATCTTGGGAATGACATGAATCAAACTTTTCTGCTAACTATAGGTAAATAGTAGGGCAGACAGGACACTTTAACCTTGGTTCTGCAATTCAAATCAACTGACCCTGTGCCACATACTGCCAGTAGAGCAGGGGTTGAGTAAATACATATGCTTAAACTAATACCTTGAAAAGTCTCTTTAAATTCATCTGAATCTGTGAAAGAGCACAGTGACTATAATTTCAAGACTTAACACTCCCTCCTTCCCAAAAGATAGAGAGGGAGTCTGTGAAATCTTGCTGCATCATAGTAAGCAAGTTTAAACTCCAGTCACATTATTACATTTTTTTTTTTTTGACCAATAAACTTGAGAAAGGTATGAACTTCACTTCTTCCTGCATTCTATTCTTTCAGTAAATCCTCTACAGGAGAGGATCTGTGGCATGATAGCCAAAGTGCTGAATGAACTTCTTTATCCCTACCTAGCTATGGGTTAAATAGGATCACTATTCTTCAATAAGAATAGCTTTGGCATTAAATAACACATGAAGGTTGGTATGCCATTAAACAAAGAAACCAAATCCTCTATTAATATCTACTACGATAAACTTGGTCTGGTCAAATAATGTAAAGAAAATTAGTTTGTTTCAAACTGAAGTATTTTTCACAAGTGCAAGTTCAAGCTTACCAAAAAGTCAAAATGCCAAGGCAGTCTCACTTTCACAAAACATTTTTTGGAATAGAATTTATTTTTTGTGTTTAATTTTTTAAAAAATCTACTCCAATATATTTTTCCAAAAGGAACATGTGGGATAAAATGAGATTCAATTACTTAAGGCAATTTCCCATCATTTTATACATTTTGAAAATAGTCATTATCACTGTAAGAGTTGTTTTAAAAAAAGAAAAAGTGCCCTAAAGTACTATCAAGTGGACTTAAGTAACGAAAAGACATATTTCATTAATAAAGTTAATATTAATGAGTCAAGGTCAGATTTCATGAAATCTCTAATAAAGACTTTTTCACATGCAAGTCATTTGCTTTATCAAGTGAACCACATTCAAAGTAGCATAAATATACCCCATTTAATTCATTTTGTTCTTCCTTTCACCATTGCTAATTGAGGTCTTGAAAAACAAAAAACTTGGCCTTGCTTTATTAGCATTATTTGATAATGTCCCCACTCTCCAAGGACCATTACACCCTGTCAATGGGATTTAGAATACACTAACTATATCCCCTGCAAAGGGGTAAAGGTACCCTCTCACCAAGAAAAAAAAGGGGTTCTGGGTATGACACTAAACTGTATCTGTTGGAAGGTCTCTTGTTCTGGGGATCTGTGGAGTCTGAAGCACTCTTAAATTGCCATTATTTCCAGATATATTCTGACCTAGAGTGGTATCTGTTAGAGCAGTAATTTCCAACATGGAGTGCATGCCCCACTGGTAGGGCATGGTGATATTTTGGCATGGCTTGTTTAGAGACCAACTTAATGGCCTTTTAAGCCTTCACATGAATTGCAGTTAAATTTTGAATATGGAAGAATTAGATGGCGGGGGGAAATCAGAATTTTAGAAATACCAAAGTGAGGGAAAATCAGTTGGGAACCAGTGTGTTTGAGTCTCATCAATGAAACAAATAGATCTCTGCAAATTATTTGTATTCAATAAGAATACTTCATGCCATATTACTCTAAATGATTTGTAATCAGAATAATTACTTGAAACCATATATTCCTCAGTAGTAGGAATGTGTGAAACCATACCACTAAGAGAAAAAAGATCTAAAGAAACAACTACACACAAAAAAAAAATCAATATAAATGTACAATGAATGCAATTCTCTGACCTCTCGGCTTAAAATAAGTCTAGGTAAGTTGACATGCTATTAAAATTTATCAATCGACTCAAGGACCAATATTAGCATATCAATATTAGAATACCAATATTAACATATATGCGACAGCAAAACTGAACAAAATTGAAGGAAAGACAAAATAAACTCAATTATACCAACAAGAACATTCAACCTTTTATATACAAATAATATTTGTGCAGATAGTCTTACAAAGCAAGAATACACAAATCTATCCCAATGGCTAGAATTATCAACATTGTTTCATAAACAAGCATTTTGTGGAAGAAGTACAAAATAGGCTTAACAAGTGTGGGTTATATAGCTATGTAGCTTGACAGTTTCCTAGCAGAGTCAGAGAGAACACCTAAATTGCTTAAATATCACAAGCAAAATAGAGGTCAAGAATAGGTTTTTGGACTGTTGTGTGATACCATATGAGACTCCCAACAAAGGTGCCCATTCTCTAAAGTAAATAATTATCTATTGTATATCCCTTCAGTGCAGTTAGTCTGACAGTACAAATACTTTTATTCAACATCAATGTACTCAGATCATGCATTTACAAGCATAATTACTTTTTCCTTATAAAATGATTTCTAATTTAAGTCATTTTAGAAATTACTGTTTTTTTTTTTTAAAACCTGAATTTATCTTTAAAAAACTTTATAATCTGTCACTAATATTCTGCCTTTGATTGTTGCTGATTTTATTCCTTGCAACTGTTGGATTATTGGTTTGGTTGGTGTTTTATAGTATATCAACCATATTTAATGCCGAATCCTCTTTATACATATATATTTAACATATAGGAATTGTAAATACATTTTGTAGATAACTTTCTTACATGATCCTGAGCTTTTTTTGCACACAGTTAAATGTTTTCAAGTATTGCAACATAACAGTCACAATTTAACATCATTTGCTTGTACAGTTTGTTCTACTTGACCCATAGATAAGACCATCAGGTGTTACCGCTCCAGGACAGAGTGGACCTGGGAGCAATGTCAATGACGTAGTACTCCATATTCTTTAAATTTCCAATATTGGAGTCTTGCCATCAGATTGTTTAATATCATATCCAGGACACTTGGTGGGGAAGGGTCCTTAGCCCTTTGGAGACATGCAGTCAGTGTATTCTGCAGTCCCAGCCAACTGGAGGTTATTGTCTTGCTACAAACAATTTTCTCTCTGAAATCAATAACCATCAACATTGCATCCTAGGAAAAATGCATTTTCTAATTACAATAAAAAAAATTAAAACTAACAACCAACAAAATAACCTAACTTATCTAAGTCATTGGAATTGATTTCTTCAGCAAAGTAAAGAACATTTTGCTGATATTGAATTTACTACATTGATTCAGGACTATGATTTGTGAGCTAAGGGAAACTAACTTTTAAGAAGTTTATTTTCTGTAATTTTTATTACAATTCAATAGGTCACATCTTCCAACAGTAATTACATTCTATCACTGATCAAGTCTAAATTAAAAATTTTCTCAGTCATCATAATTTCAAACTTGTTTTCGTCAAAAACAACAAATACCAACATTTCCTCTTTATTTATACGTTTACAGTGAACACTCGACATTCAGAGGTTTTACAAGATTAGATTATACATAAGTTTGCCATCCATAATCAAATTAGAATTGTTTTAAAAATTTTGTTGCCTTATTTGGAAAGTAACCAACAATGCACAAAAGATTAGAACATTCAAAATACTCAACATTTTTTTAATCAGTGTTTCCAAAAAATTTGATATTCCGTAATCTAATAACTTGAACAATACTTATTCAAATAATCTGTTTTAATGGGAGGCATTGAAAAAAAAAAAAAAACAAATTAATAAAAGAAAAAAAATCATATATACAATTTTGTGTCATTTCAACTATAACACAAAATTATATATATGATATTTAAAAAAATTTTTTTCCAGGTATAAAAATGCCATTCACTGGAAAAGAAAAGAAACAGTTCTTTCTAAACATACTGTAAAAATTTAAGATCAATTGAATGAAAATTGGTCCAGGTCAGTGATCTTCAAATCTTTTCAGTACAAACAGTACATTATTTCTTCCAAAAAACATTTTCCAGTGCCAAAGAAAAAAAACTCAGATTTATCAATGAATTTATTAGATTTTAATGAATGCAAGATTTTTTTAAAACCATTTTAATAATCAGCAGATGATAAGATGAAGAACCTAAGATGGTATTTGTACAATATTTCCATTATTTCTAAAGTAATGTCCTTAAAAATATATACATTGTGTTAAAAAAAAAAAAAAAAAATTGATATCAGTTCCTAATTTAATAACTTGATCAATTATCTTTCACATGATCTCAAAATTTTAACAGCATGTGTAGAAACAATTCAAATTCTCTGATGTTTAATGATTTTTCTTTCTTTCAGGTATAGAATTGTCCTTCACTAGACAAGGAAAGATGTTTAAACATCAAACATAGAATTTTGAGTTGTTTCTACACATACTATTAAAATTTGAGTAAGAAGGGAAGAAGTTTGTAGACAACAAAATAGCAATTTTTCCAAAATGCCCTGTACAGCTCAAAGGATATAATTTTTTTTTAACACTATATCCTTTATCAAAAATTAGCAATGACCATGAACTTGTCAACAAAAAAAAAAAAAAATTCAACACTTGTTCACAAAAACTAATCTATTTGAAAAGCAAGAGATTCAATTTCTAAAAATTTTACATAAGAAAGGATTGTAGAAAAAAAAACAATTCATTAATTAGTTGATTTTTAAAATCTTAGCATATGTAACACTGATAACTTTTCTGTTGATTCCCTACCCCAAATGTAATTTCACTTCTTTTCTATGAAATTTTAAAATAAATTGATTAAATCATCACATGGTTTAATTTTGGGTATGTGTGTGTGGTGGGCACATCAAGCAAAAATATATTCTCTTCATGGATTATTTAACATACTCTTTGTATATGTATGTACATGGAGGAATGGTAGATCTATTTGCATATATCTAGATATAAGTAAAGTTGGCAACTGTAGTCAAGGGCAACCAGAAGGCTCCCTTTACAATAGCTACTACACCAAGGTGTAGAGGAGGGTGCTACTCCTTTCCCTGGATTGCTCCACTTTACCCTTGATACGTACCTTATATTGCTGAGTGTTAGGCAAGGAGGTACCAAGTACCATTTTTAAAGTCTTTGGTATGACGCGACCTGGGATTGAACCCAGGTCTCATTGACCATTGGCAAACACTCTACCCACTAGGCCAATGAGCCGATATAAAACGTTAAACATAAGACTTGAAAGTGTATCATTTTAATTTTTATGTGTTAAGTATAGTCAACAGTTAAGTTGAGGGGGAAGCCACATATTTTCAGTTTTTCTCTTAAAATTTCAATCTAATTTCCTTAGATGTGTATCAATTGATTTTAACATTTCGACCCATCTAGGGTTATTTTATGCCTAGAGGTCAGGGAATCACATTCATTGTAGATTCATATTTATATTTTTTGTGTATTCATTACTTACAGGTTTCTTTTCACATGGCCCTATTAAATATAAATATTTTTGAAACAGATTTATTTGACACCAAGATAGGACCTTCATAGGTATGACCCCTCTGGGTCAGAGTGGACCTGAGAGTAATGTCAATGAAGGAGTACCACACTTCCTAGATCACCAGAACGTACTTCAGCATCAGGTACAATTCAGTGTCATATTCGGGACTTCCCCTTTTTTGGGTGGGGGAGAGAGGTCTTATCCACTGGCAGGGGATACAGTCACTAAGCATATTCTAAGACACAACAGAAAGGTGTCTTAAATGTGGAGGGTCAACTATTTTATGATCTTCACAAGTGGCGATGATCTATTCATAGCAAATCAATACAATCACCTACCTCCTGTAATTTTTTTTTACTTGTACTTTCATTAAAATTCCATTTAATGCACCTTTTTCACCTATCATCCTATTTGCATTGATTTACAGGTAAGGTGAGTTACTGGATTAAATTAGATGATGGATTAACCTAATCCAATCAACAGCAAAAAATAAACAGATGAATGAAATACATTTTTTTTTTAAATTTAGCCTCGCCCTGGTTCAATAAAAAAAAAAAAAAACCCCTTATCTATGGATTGAATAACACCACTACTGTTCTTCTACAAGGATGGATTTGGCATTAAATAACCCATGAAGGTTGATATGTCATTAAACCAAAAGTAAACTAAACCTCATTCAATAAAACCAGGTTAATAAAGTTGGAATTAATTTTTAAGGATTATTATCACAGAGCAAATGCTAAAAGTATATAGAGATATACATTGGATATCATTTTACAATAGAAATATAAAAAGTCAATGATTTCACTAAAGAAATGCATTACAAATTATTGTACTTTATTTAACCAGTAATGGTTGGAGGCACTTGTGCAATAACCACTCTTGTTGTAAAAAGTGGACACAACTATCAAAGTTCAAATCCTGAACTAAGCTGTAGGCATTTCACCAAGCATTAATAACTTTGGAGAAAAATATTAATTCAACTATTCTCACTTATGAAATGAGTAAATAGGGCAGACTGAGTCTTTAACCTTGGTATGGCAACTGGTCTAGAAGGAAAACTGAATTCAAACCAGTGGTAGACCAGGAGGGGATAGGCTCTGCTAGGTTGGTTGGTTCTTATGATATATCAACCTTTGTAGGTTATTTAATGCCAAATCCATTTTTGTACAAATAATCAGTTCTTTCAAACAATTCATTTTAGCATGAGTACACAGTTTAATTGTCAAAAACATTTCTATTTCAAGCTATTCAATTTAGTCAAACTGTTCTAATTCAACCAATTCAGTTTAGTATAAGTATAGATTTTGTTTACACAGTTAAATATCAAAACAGTTCTATTTTAAACATTTCAGTTTAACTTAAATATGCAGTTTATATGTTAAAATAAATGCCAAAATAGTTCTATTTCAAACAATTCAGATTAGCATGAGTATGCAGTTTAAATATCAAAAAAGTTCCATTTAAAGTAATTCAGTTTAGCATAAGTATGCAGTTTAGTTCTATTTGACTGATAGAGTCGTATCAGGCGTTATCACTCTGGGCCAGAGTGGACCTGGGAGCAATGGCAATGAAGGGTTGTTTCGCATTCCCCAGAGCTCCAGCATCACTGGAACCTCACCAACAGATTGTTTAGTGTCATATCTCGGACGCTCCTTGGTGGGGTCTTACCCCTCTGCAGAGGTGCTGTCTCTGTATTGTACAGCCCCAGCCAACTGAGCAATACACAGAGTTAAATGTAAAAACAGTTTTATTTCAGATAATTCAGTTTAGCATAAGTACAGTTTAAAAGTCAAAACAGTTCTATTTTAAGCAATTCATTTTAGCCTAAGTATACAGTTTAGTTCTATTTGACCCATAGATAGGACCCTTATCAGGTGCTACCACCCAAGCCAGAGCGGACCTGGGAGCGATGGCAATGAAGGGATACTCTGCATTCCCTAAAGCTCCAACATTACTGGAACCTCATCATTAGATTGTTCAGTGTCATATGCATGACCCTCGTTGGGAGGGGGAGTTACCCCTCTGCAGAGAGTCAGTCAGTGTATTCTATAGCATCAACCAACCGAGTAAGCTTGGCTAGGTTATTCCTACCCAAGGCATTCTACATGACTAGCACCCCCCTCTGACCAAATCCAGTTACAATGCAAGTTTTCTTTTTTCTTAATACTATGGGTATGATTTATTCAACAAATATATGAAACCTTTCATTCTTTTGACTGATACAACAAATATTGAAAGCACCTAGAAGATGCCAAAATTTCTATAGTACATTTGGCATGTCAACAAAAAGCAAATATCACTTTTCTGTTTATCATTTAATACTTATCTGCTGGATGTTGTGCCAAATATCAAGTACAGCAGGTACATATTTACCCACCCTCCTCTTACAACAGGCAAGATATGATACAAGGTCAATTTTTAAGCTGAGTAAAGTTGATTTGAATTCAAAGTTTTTCTCCTAGACTGGTTACCAAACCAAAGCCCAAGAATCTAATCTGTCCTACTTGCTCAAGTGAGAATAGATGGATTCATGCCTTTCTCAATGACCTTAGCAATAGAATGAAATACTAACAGCCACCACCAAAATTTAAACTTGGTTTGAAGCTCCATTTCCTTTATTGAATACCATTACCCTGGACACACACACACACACATATATATATATATATATATATATATATATATATATATATATATATCTCCATCCTGGTCACCTTTGTTGGCACCCTTTCATTTTTTTGCTATATCTTCAGAAATAAATGGCAAAATAACCAAAATTATATAAACTTGTTTTATTATTTGCTTTTTTATCAACCATGAATTGTCAACAGACCAAAGCTGTTTCACTAAAATTGTTCCCCCCACAAAATATTCTACATGTAATGAAATTTCATGGCAGCTATTAATTATGATCAGGACTGCACACATGACCTATCAAGAAATAGTTTCTAAAAAGCAACTGAATCTCATCAATCTGCACAGTAAAAAAAAAAATTATACACAAATAATTTTTACTTGACTTCCACGTCAAGTAAAAATTATTTGTGTATAATTTTTTTTTTTTAAAGAAAATGTCAAAAACCAGCCAGTTTTAATTCTACTGCTGGGATGATTACATGCATCTTCTGACTGGTCACTTTGTCAATGCATTCTGCAACCATGCCATGTTTTTTTTAAAAATCCACAGAATTGGGACTGACTTCTTTGTCAGAGATTCTTGAGACAGGTTGGGAGGTTAGTAGAAATGAGTCGCCAATGACATTTGCACCTTCAAGAACAAGAAATTTTCCCAAAATGATGTTTTTATTGAAATATGATTATGTAACCATATACAATAGTAAAAAAAAACAAAAAAACATTGTACACTGGGTAGGAGAGAAAAGATGTAGTGAGCAATTTGGCTTGCGTTTTTGCTTTATGCTAATTAACTAAGTTTTTCAGTGAAAAGGGTGATTTTTGTGCTATCTGAAGAAATTTGGAGGCCAGGAACTTGGTTATTTTTGTTGGAGTTTTCTTCTCGTGGAAAGATTTTCTGGCAGTAGTTTTAATGTGTTGTTATCTCCCTTGGTTTTTTTTTGGATTAAAAAGAAAATTGCAGAACAAAACACTTCTGAATTGTCAGCAAATTATGAATCATTTTCCACTGAATTTTCATTGACCAGGCAATGAAGCTTCCATTCACAGAGACTGAGGGGAGGAGCAAAAAACCCTTGAGCACATGTCAACCAGTTTAGCCTTTGCTTTTTTTTTTTTTTTTTTTTTTTACTTCAGAAAAAAACCAGTTATGGATCAGAGTAGACCTCTGAGTAATTGCAACAAAGATGTACTCCAGACTCCTCAGAGATTCAGGACTGGAGTCTCACCACCAGATGTAGTTTAATGCTATACCCAGCACATTTTTTTTTTGGTAGGGGGGAGAAGTTATACCCCACTAGAGGAGATACAGTGAGTATAATCTAAGCCCTGTTGACATTGCATGGAGAGAAATGAGGAGATAATGACAACATTCAAGCAAGTAGAAACTACTAGCCTTGAAAATCAGTTTTCAAAGTCCTGGCTTTTACTTGATATTGAACACTGACCTCTACCCCAAGTGAAAAAATATTAAACTACTTCAAGCTGGTCACATTTGTTTGTGGACTAATATTTTACCAGCATAGCTATCTTGAGACATCTTCAAGTAGATTGGTTTCTTGGTTTTTATGGCATATCAACCTTTGTAGGTTATTTAATGCCAAATCCATTTCTATGTAAATAATCTGTTCTTTTTAAAACAATTCAGTTTAGCATAAGTACACAGTTTAATGGTCAACAACATTTCTATTTCAAACTATTCAAGCAGTTATATGTAATAATTCAGTTAAGTGTAAATACAGTTTTAATGTCGAAAAACAGTTCTATTTCAAATAATTCAGTTGAGCATAAGCACGCAGTTTAAATGTAAGTATGGTTTAATTGTCAAAAACATTCCTATTTCAAGCTATTCAGTTTATTCAAACAATTCAGTTCAGCATTAGTATGCTGTTAGTTCTATTTAACCCATAGACAGGGCCCTATCAGGTGCTACCACTCCAGGCCAGAGTGGACCTGGGAGCAAGGGCAATAAAGGGGTACTCCGCATTCCCCAAAGCTCCAGCACTGCAGGAACCTCACCATCAGATTGTTTAGTGTCATATCCAGGACACTCGTTGGGGGGTGTGGGGGTCATAAACTTCTGCAGAGGTGCAGTCAGTGTATTCTACAGCCCCAGCTGACTGGGCAATACACAGTTAAATGTCCAACGGTTTTATTTTAGATAATTTAGTTCAGCATAAGTACACAGTTTAGACGTCAAAACAGTTCTATTTTGAGCAATTCAGTTCAGCACTAGTACGCAGTTCCAATGTCAAAACAGTTCTATTTTAAACAATTCAGTTTAGCATAAATACGCAGTTTAAATGCAAAAAAAAAAAAAAAAAAAAAAAAAAAAAATCAGTATAGTGAAAGAAGCACAGTTTAGTTCAATTTAACCCATAGATAGGACCCTTTATCAGGTGCTACCACTCCGGGCCAGAGTGGACCTGAGAGCAATGGCAATGAAGGGCTACTCCGCATTCCCCAAAGCTCCAGCATTGCTGGAACCTCACCATCAAATTGTTTAGTGTCATATCCAGGACACTCGTTGGGGGGGAGGTCTTACCCCTCTGCAGAGAAGCAGTCAGTGTATTCTACAGCCGACTGGGCAACATCTTCAAGTAGAATCAAATGAGTAAATTATTGAAAATATCATTCATGGCGATATAAATGAATAAATGAAAGATTCTAACAAGTAATAAATGAATTCAAAAATTACAGAGTTGGGAATTATCTAAAAAGTACCAAGAAATTCTATGAGCAACTTCCAAAAATTAAGTTTCATATTATTTCTCATTCAATTGGTAAAGTTCCAATAGTATTGGACCATAAGCAATTTCTTATCTTGCAAAGATGACCAAACTACTTTTCAACACTCAGAGGTAAAATCAATCAGCAAGAAAACTGTTTACCAAAAACTTGGATATTTTAATGAGACATGACGAAGGAGGGGGAAATTTTTTCCTGACTGAAAGATTTCTAAGTCATCCTTTTTCTCTTGACTTCTATTAGTGGCACCTAAATGTTACAAATATACACTCATTTACAATAGCAGAGGTAGCCATTGGCAATCAAGAAAAGATTAAAAAACAAAACAAAAACATTTTAACAAACAAATTATATATATATATATATATATATATATATATATATATATAAAACTTACTTCAAATATCAAACAAGTTAAAACCTCATGACTCCAAGTTTGCTTTTGATCCTCAGGTGTACTAATATTCAATATCTCATGTGCGAGAGCATATATCCTACAAAATACACCATCTTTAAAGGAATGTTGAATATTGATTCATCTGAGGAGGAACACAGTTGAGTTTTTATCCCATTTTATATTCTAAGTATATTGTGACATTGCTCTGAGCAGCAAAGATTTTAAAGATTAAAAATACTTTTAGCATTAAATTTTAACCTTGTGTGTATGTATATATATATATATATATTAAACAAAATAGTAACTGCCTATTGTATGAATTACTTTTCAATCGCTATGTATGACAACTTTTCTTTGGAGGTCTTACTTCTCTGCAACAGATGCAGTAAGCTTTAGTTGTCTGAATTTTTTAGATGAAGCTTGATGATTTTTATCATTAAGTGTTTTCAGACTATTGTCTTCATTTTTATTGTAATTTCCACAGGTTTATTTCCATTTGTGACAAATGGGGGCACATGTAGCCCTAGATGCAGTCAGCATGCTAACAGACTGATATATTGAAAACTGTACCTCAGTAAAAAGTGTATATTATATATATATATATATATATATATATATATATATATATATATATATATATATATATACACACATATATATATGTGAGGATCATTAAATAAGTTTCCAGACTTTTTTCGTGTGGGCACATTTATTGATAGTACACACATGAAACTCTAGTCCCCTTTGAAGTAATCTCTTCCGGCTGCAATGCACTTGTTGAACTGTTCCAACAACTTCTAGAAGGCCCCATGGAAGTCCTCATGTGAGCGTGTCACAGCCTCTTTCATCTCCTCAACTGACTCATAACGACAGCCTCTGAACTTACGGAATAACCAAAAGTCACAGGGAGCAAGGTCTGGACTACAGGGAGGCTGAGGAACTGTCTTGATTCCCATCTTGCTCAAATAGTCTGTGACAAGGATGGAATTGTGGACTGGTGCATTGTCCTGCTGGAAATGCCACTGACCCGATTTGAAGAGTCCTCTCCTCTTCCGATGGAATCTCTTCCTGAACTCCCTTAAAACCTCAACATAGTAACCTTAACCCTTTGGCCAATCAACTCTGGTGTATTGACTTCCTTACTGCTCCCACACCTCTCATCATCCCTCACAGATTCCCTGCCTTCCTTGAATCTCTTATGCCACACAAAAACTGATGCTCAATTCATGCAAGATGGTCAAAAAGCAGTCTGAAGCATTCCATACGTTTTTGTGGCATTTGTTCCACGTTTAAAACACATTTTTATTGCATATCGTTCTTCTAAAGTGTGCTCACATCCAGATTGCATTTTTGAAATTGACCAGCTGTGATAATCAGGCTTTAGTAAGGTGTATTCCAATTCCTGCTGTAGCTATTCATTTGAATCTGAAATCATAAAAATTGGTCAGTCATCTCATAAGATGTTTTGCAATAACAGTGAATTTTTAAGAGTCTACAACAATTCTAAATGCCAGTACAAAAAAGTCTGGAAACTTACTGAATGTGCCTTGTGTGCGTGTGTGTATATATATATATATATATATATATATATATAAGAATAAATAGTAACTGCCTATTGGACGAGTTACTTTGCAATCACACACACACACACACACACATATATATATATATGCCAATTTTTCTTTGGAGGTCTTACTTCACTGCAACAGATGCAGTAAGCTTTAGTTGTCTGAATTTTTTAGATGAAGCTTGATGATTTTTATTATTAAGGGTTTTCAGACTATTGTCTTCATCTTTATTGTCATTTCCACAGGCTTATTTCCATTTGTTACAAATGGGGAGCATGTAGCCCCAGTCAGCATGCTAACAGACTGATATATTGAAAACTGTATCTCAGTAAAAAGTATGTGTGTATATATATATATATATATATATATATTTCGAGCGTCCTGCGTGTTTAGCCACACTGAAGAGTTCTGATAGAACAAAACAGTCTGTCTGTGGATGACAATATTTGCTCCCCCATGGGGGTTGAGCTCTCTGGCGAAGGAATTACCGGCCGCCGCTAGCGTAATGCAAAGCTCTTCGAAAGAATTGAGCACTCTGGTAGCCGATAGGGCATAATAAAATGTAAACAAAGGCTGCTGCTGCTGTTTCTAAAAATAAAAATACCTTAAAATTCCCTTAGCCAATGTGGTCCACTTGGTGGCCGAGTGGTCTGAAACACAGTCTAACGTAAAGTTGGACGGGTTTCAATCCTGGCTTTGAGTGTCCTGCGTGTCTAGCCACACTGAAGAGTTCTGATAGAACGAAACAGTCTGTGGATGACTATATATATATATATATATATATATATAAAAACCTTTTCTTCAATCCCAAAATTGTTGATAGTAAGAATATATATATGAAATATCAAAATTAACTAAACCAGAAGTGCAATAGTTAAATTGATTATAACAAAACCCTGAGTTACTAGTTTCTTTTAAAAACTTCATGTCAAATCTACTGTTGGAAACTTCAGGGCATACCTTGCACTTTTATTATAAACTATCACTAAAACAGCTCATTAAACTTACATCTATCAGTTCTGTGCAGACACTGGATGCCGTCTAGAGGACTTACCAAGAGTGATGGCTGATAAAAGCAAATGGTAAGAGACAGCATACCATGATGAAACAACCAAATCTTTGCACTCAATCACTGACTGCACAGAATCCTGTTGCCTAACTCAAACAGGTGCTTTTTTTTTTTCATTACAAATTAATTTATTATGTTCATCTTTAACACTTTGAGATAATTCTCAATGACTTGGGGCAGGGCAGAAGTGAAAAAAAAAAAAAGAAAAAAAAAATCAGTAATTCCAGTTAAACTTGTCCTTCCACCCCAAATATTCCATAAAAGAATAAAGATGGTTGTAGACTTTTGAGTTTTGTTTTTTAAATTGGCTGTGTTGATGTTTAGAAGAATCGAAATAAAGTAACGGTGAACACATTATCAGCATTAGGAAGGAAGAGTCAATAAATAGAAAGTGATTATCTTACCCCCAATGAACCAGACAAATAACACAACCCACTAAAAAATTGCCCCCAGGGGTAGAACTCAGTGGTTGAATCATTTAACTAGAGGCAGCAAACCCCAAGAGTACACATTCATCTCAAAGATATATTCTGAGTTTCTTAATATGTAAAAAAAAAAAAAAAAAAAAAAAAAAAAAAAATCAATGCCACTTGCTAAAGATACAGTACTTTGCTCACTCTCTCTCTCTCTCTATATATATATATATTTATTACACATACAAAGTAGCAGTTATTGTTGGAAAATAAAATTGGTGACCCAAGTTCCAATTTTGGATGAGCCTGTTTGTGTCTCACTTCGCACTAATGTTCACGAGAAAGACACGAATCCATCTCTTTTCCCACCCAGCTAGAGGTAAATAATAGAAAAGGCTGGTTTCTTTATCCTTCATTAAGTAACCAGTCTTGGAGAAGGAAAACTAAATTCAAACTAGCTTTACTCAGTTTAAAAACTGACCTTGTTTCATGTACAGCCATCGGCAACCAAACGAACGCTACTACTTAATACCTAATAATTCCCTAGCTAACATGGTATGCTTGTTGGCTGAGCGGTCTAATACTAAATCTAATGTAAAGTTGTGTGGGCTTCAATCCCAGCTTCAAGCGTCCTACATGTCTAGCCACACTGAAGAGTTGAGATACAACGAAACTGTCTGTGGATGCATATATTATAGTCACACACACATTTTTTTAGTCATTCCTGAATGAGTCAGCTGTTAAATCCTATAGATGTTGGTGATATGGTTTTGACTTGGAGCATAATTTTTCTATTTTACAGTTTACCAATGGATTTTTTTCTTGAGTACCCTCCCTTAATTGAGGGTGCTTCAGTACTCTGGTTTCTTATAGATTCAAGTTTCTGATTTTGCATTCAGTAATCATTCGAAACTGGTTGTTTCATCAAAGCTATGGAACTCGGCCTGTCCTAAAATTTTACTAGTACCTGGGGTGGGAGGGAGAAAGGAGGAGAAGTAGATTCATGCCTTTTCCAAGGACAGTAGGAGGGATTCTTGATACAACTCATATTAGAGAAAAAAAAAAACAAAAACAACTATTCACAAAGTTAATTTTATTCTAAATGTTTCATAACTCACTGGACCTAACAAGTTGATCGACCATGTCAATCTACAAATAGACTATTTGTATATAATTAATACTGTTCAACAAACACAAATCCTTTAGTACATCAAACTGAATTACCAAACAGACACTTAAAATTATCTTAACAAGTTCATTTTCAAACAGCAAACAAGTTATATTGAAACCACAAGGACAAGTTGCATTTAATGAAAATGACTTTAGTTTCATCAAACACGAGAGATAAGACAGAGAAAAAAAAAACAAAAAAAAAAAAAAAAAACCTAATTTTATCAACTTTTGCTTGTATTTCCATCCTTCTTACAACTTTGATTCCTTTTTATCAAAACATTCATTATAACTATGATTCTATTAGTTTTACACTTTTCATCACACCACACTCAGGGTTAATTTACCCTTCTTCATTATAAAACTAGTTTTACCCCCATTTTATTTTTGTTGCTTTATTGCAATAAAATATTAATATTCTCTTCGACTACAAAGAACTTCATGGTTTTATGTAACCTCATTGTGAAGTTGTTTTAGAGTTTTTTCGCATACAGTTATATGATATCAAGTATTCCTATCTAATACAAATAACTTGTTTGTATACAGTTATATGAATTCCCATATTCTTATCCAATACAAATAATTTTCAAACCTCTATTTTACCATAGATTAGACCCTGCTTCCACTCAAAATCAGAGTGGACCTGGAAGTAATAGCAATGAAGAGATACTCCACACTCCAGACCTGGATCCTCACCAAAATATGCAGTTTAGAGTCATATCCCTTTGCAAGGGAGACAATCAGTTTATTTTGAGCCCAGCCAATAGAGGGAGCAATTTTCTGTCTTAATTGCCAACAAAGGAATGATTCCCCCAGTTTCACAAGTGTTTTAAAATGCTTTTATGTGGTTTTCATTTTCTTAGAAACTACTAAGCACGAGGCACCCAGTGAGAATCTAACCGAATAGTTTGATAGTCTAGCTCAATACCATGACACTATTCAAAGCTTTTATGTAGTTTGTTGCAAAGGCTTTTTGTTTGGCACAAGGACAAAAGTTTCGTAAAAATAAAATTAGCTGAAAAGGTCACCTATCAACTAAAATCTATATTATTGACACTGACAAACAAATGATAAAATTATATAAAGTAATGAAAACAGGGTTATGCAGCCATGATTGATTCATGGCTTACTAAAGAAATGTCTTAGTTTTCTAACTCGTTTCTTGTTAGAAATTATTCAGTTCAAAGAATAAGATTTCTATTCTCCTTTATACTAGTGATATTGACCTAATTTTGTTTTTATAAGCCTTTTCTATAAAGGTGGGCTGGGTTTAATGAAAGCAAAGAGACTTGCTTTTACCTACTGTTTTTTTATCTGTCAGATTAAAATCAAGGAACTAAGGAAACAATCTGACCTGCTCTACAAGGTAGGGAGGAGGGGGAGAAACAAAAAACTATGCTATAATCAGTAGTTAAAATTGTTGACCAAATATGGCAGTAAAGGATTTTTTTTTCTTTTAAATGATTGATTTCTGTGCCAGTAATTAAAATCAAGATGCCTTTGTTAGTCTGGACAAACAAGAGGATACTTGAGATGCCTACAAATACCAAACTAGTTTATGGGGAGGTCACAGATGTTGCTCTCAATTTAACAAGATTCTTTATTCTACTTACACAAATCTGTAAATGGTTTATTACTAAGAAGAAAATATCAAGTATATAACATTGCTCTGATACAGGGTTTTCTCCACTGTCAAGTGGGGGAGGAAAAAAAAAAAAAAAAAAAAACCCAACTAAGGCTGGACTTCAGGGGGTCTTACCTGCAGCAGCACTTACCCTCTGGCCTAAAAGGGGTAAGAGCAGGGTTTATTGTCTTAGAGCATGAGGTGCCTCAAAAGGAGAATGCCAATGGAATCTTAGCAGTTTTCAAAAATATCACTATAGCAGGCTTGGTTCCTGTGAAACAGACATTAAAAAATGACCTTGGGTTTATTTCAACCTGATGAGAAGCTAAAGAAATAGTTATCTAACATTGCTAAATGCTGATCCAGCAGGTCGGTTTTAGTTTAGTCAATTTGTTTGTGAGATATTTAATCAAAGAAATTTGGTTCATTTTTAAACATTTGATTATTTAACTATCTCTAATAAAAAATAATTTTTAAAACAGATCTACTAGATGGAACCATAACAGGTACTACCACTCTGGTAGACCTGAGAGTAATAGCAACAAAAGTACATTGTGTAGTCGTCCATAAACTTTTGTAAACCTTTTGGCCTTACATGCTAACTGCATGTTAAATGGTGAGATTATCAACAAACTGCAGTACGTTTTTGAGAGAGTGAGGGAGAGTGTGTAAATGAGAGGGTGTGAGTACCAAAAACTCTAAAAAGTCACTTAACCTTATCAAATTAACATTTGATTTGTCAGGTGCGTTTGATTTAAGAAAACAAAGGCAAAAAAAAAAAAATTACATTTTATATAGACGGTTATTTCAAAATAAGCAAATGAGCATTGAGAGAGAGAGAGCTGTAGAGTAGGAGAGATAAAAATGATACCTATCAACATCCATACACACAGTGCTCTCTCTCTCTCTCTCTATATATATATATATATATATATATATATATATATATATATATATATGTATGTATGTGTGTGTGTGTGAGAGAGCAAGAGAGTTGGTGAATGAAGAAATTTTAACATTTTTCTTAAATCAAAAAAAAAAAAAAAAAATTCTCTAATACAGGCAGTAGTGTAGGATAAAACCTAATTGTCAGATTAAACATGCATTTCACTTGACGATTGTATCTTTTCAAGTACAAATTTAGTAACAAAGCCAACATTAAGAGATGAGATAATATCTAAGTGAGAGGGAAGTGTAGATAAAAGTTACATACATATCTCAAATTCCTCATACCTTAAATATGGTTGATTAGCCACTTTTTCTATTTCCATCTGACAATTGTGTGATCATCATGAAATTATTTACAGGACTTTTAAAGTACATAATTTGGATATATATGTTTTAGACCGGCTTTGACTTTGTCATATCAAACACATTTTGATGCATTTTTCTTATTTGAATTTTATCTTTTATTAAGACACTTGGATACCATATATATGTAATATCCAGTCAGTGTCTGAACACACACACATATATATATATATATATATATATATATATATATATATATATGAGAGAGATTACTAGTTTTGTACACAATTGCTTGTGGTTACAGGGATGCATAGATAAATACCTATATTTCATCTTAGTGGATCTGTTAAAATCATTAACATATTCTAAGTCTTTGAAAACTGAGTATAATAGTAAAAAAAAAAAAAAAATCATCAAAGTATCATGTTCAGACATCAGTATTAAATAAAATACTTCTTCACTTGCTTTATATCTCTTACTCAGATAGAGCACTTCACCAAACTGTCAAATTGGATGTTGTTGTTTTAAAAGTTACAAAGAACTTCCTTTTAAGATAAGTTTATCATGTCAACATTCTTGTTCTAAACTCCAGTAATTCAAAAATCACTTTCAATTACGCCAGGTCTTGTACTTAACTTTAGTTGGCCTATTAGGGTAAGACTATTCCCCTTAGAAAAAAAAAAAACAAAAGTCTTTTTGATCAGTAGCAAAAATGTCCAGGATAACTGTCATTACAAAAAAGAAGCAACCTAAGTCTTCAATTTCTCTTAAATACAAACAGATGTACACAGAAATGAGAGATTGAATTAAAAAATAAATGAATAAATAAATAAGCCAAAATATTGCAAAGTCAGATGATAAGCTTTTCAGTTCAAGATTATGTCTTCAACAAGGACAAGTGATTTTTACAACTTATGTTTACAAAGGAAGTCTCTTAGGCTGGACACATACAACATTGATTGAAATGGCAAAATAACCTGTTTAAGGTTATTTTAAGCATAGAGGTTAGGGAATTACATTTATTGTACATTTATAATTATATTTTTTGTGTTTTTTAAAGAGATTCTTTGCAGTTATATATCAAGTACTCCTATCTAATACAAATAACATATACAATTATATAAATTCAAGTATTCGTATCTAATACCAATAATTTTTCAACAGATCTATTTGACCCATGGATGGAATCCTAACAAGTACTACCATTCTAAGTTAGAGTGGACCTGGAAGTAATGGTAATGAAGGAGTACTCCAAACTCCCCCAGATCTCTAGAACTGGAACTGAACCAACAAATTCAGTTTAGTGTCATACTCAAGACACACATGTGAGGGGGGATCAAACCCCTCTGCAAGAGATGCAAAGTATTCTAAAACCCTACCAACAGGGCAATCAAACTTGGGAATTTCCATGGTTCAACTAGATCTAAATAGGAAAGGCAGACCAATTTTTTTTTTTAATACACAGAATACACAAACCACATAATAGTCTAAAGCAAACATTAAATGCCAAAACAGGTTTTGCAAGCCGTTGGTTAATTTCCTTCTTCAGCAAAAATAAATTGTGAAGTCAAGTGGTGGTAGAGGGAGTGGATCTTTGTAAATATTTAACCTGGTTGAATGAAAACCAACCCCTAACATCTGTCTCCATTTCCGATCTTTTAGATTAAATTCCTTCACTTCTCATTTTGAGAATTTATTTCAGGCATTCAATAAATTTAGATAATGGATGTGCACAAGAAGCCATTATTCAAATGAGTTACCTTGAGTAAGACAATCATTCATCACCTTGAGATCTTAAAGAGATGATAACTTGGAAAAGATAAAATAGAAAAAGAAATTTTGGCATGCATATTGAAATTTAACCAGGAGGTCCTTTGGTTCCTAAACTAACTTGCAAAAGAATCAATTGTATGTCATTTGTGAAAACAAAAAAAAAAAAGAATTTTCTTTGTCAGTAACTTTGAGAATTCTCATTAACATTGCAGAAATTGTTTTGACAATTTGACCAATTCATGGCATTAACATTTTTCTTGATCCATTCTATAGCCTTCATCAGGTGTCCAATCTAATGGAGAGATTGATTTTAATGGCATATCAACTTGTTTTTGATTATTTTATGCTCTGAAGTCAGAGAATCACTTTCAATCTATGTTCACATATTTACATTTTTTTTTATGTAGTAGTTTCATAAGTTTTTGTTTTTTTGCACACAGATTTAATCCAAATGATGTTTTAACAGATCTATTTGATCCAGAGATGGAATCCAAAAAAGTACTACCACCAGGAGTCAAAGAGGATTTGAGAATAATAGTGATGAAGGGACACTTGATACTCCCCATAGTTCCAAAACTGGGGCCTCAACATCAGATGCAGTTTAGCATCATACCAAGGACACCTCTTTGGATACAGGAGATGGAGTCAGTATATCTTGAGCCTCACCAAAAGAGTTATAAGACAATTGAACCTACTTTTCATGCCATTAACATTTGGGCTGATCCATTTTAATCTTCATGGGGAGTACAAATAAAACAACCCCCCCCAAAAAAAACACCCTAATTTGAAAGTGGGGTGGGCTCAGTTGTCCCTGCCACACACTTAAAAAGAATTAATTTTTTGTTGTTGATTCTATACATGACAAAGGCCAAAGAATGAAGCCACCATAGACACATTAATAACATTGAGACTACAAAGAGTTTCAATAGTCTGAAAAATTCAGGAAAAGAATTCCTTTCTTTTATAATTAACACCAAACAACTACATTCCCCTGTTGGTAGAGCTTAGAATAGGCTTACTATATTACCTGCAGAGGAATAAGCCCCCTTCACACCCCCACAATCTCATCCACAGAAGTAAGAGGGGTCCAACAGATTTGAAAATTAGTTGTATTCAGTAGAACTGTTTGAGAAAAAAAAAACAAAAAAAACAGCAAATATTGTACAATTCCTTAACCTCTGGGTATAAAATAACCCATGACAGGTTGACATAGTCAAAAATCAATCAAACGACAAAACATTAGATTAGAAATTTTCATCCAAAATATACAAGTATAATCAAATAATTTTTTTACAATTGGGTTGAGTCATAAACAATTCCAATTTTAATGAAATACAATTTATTCATGAATAATTTCACAATGAATTAATTTTAATCAAAGATATTCACCATTATTTCGAATCACCTCTTGCCATTCATCAGGTAGTGATTCCTCAAGTAAAATTCAGCTGGTTTCAAGCTCACCAAATTTTCCACAAAAATTTTCACTAGATCTTGAAAAAAAATTTTGTCATTCAGAACATTTTATTAAGAATCAACAAATACTTAATGCTAAATCTGGTGGATGGTGTAAAAGAGACCAGCCTAAATCAAATATTTTTTCATGCATGATTCTTGCTGAATGTAGCTTTGCATGAACACAGAGAAGCATATTTCTTTTTATTGATAAGTATGGGAGTGTTTTCTTAAGTTTTCATACACACATTACAGCTGCTGAGAGTCTAAGTCTGCATTAAGTATCTGATTGCAGTTTATAAACTCAAAATGAATAATACTGTGCTGATCCTACCATACACACAGCGTAACTTTTCTTTCTTGAAGCTCCATGTTTCGAGTAGGCTGCAGAGATTCATCATTGTCACTTTAGCATTGAACATCATTAAACACCATTTCTCATCCCCTGTAATGATGTTCTTGAAAAATGGATAATTTCTTTATCTTGAAAGACGACTTGTTGCTGTGGATATGTAATCTTTCTTATTCTTCTAAGACAATGAGCAACCAAAACACGCAGCTTGCTCCCTTTTCTTATCTTTTTCAAGTGGTGGCCAATTATGGATCATGTTGAAATTGAATATAATCCTCAAATGCTTTCGGTTGATTAGGTTTATGGCATATCAACCTTTGGAGCTTATTTAATGCCAAATCCATTTTCATACAAAATCAGTTCTTTTTCAAACAATTCAGTTTAGCATGAGTACAGTTCAATTGTCAAAAACACTTCTATTTCAAGCTATTCAGTTTAATCAAACAGTTCTTATCCAAGCAATTCAGTTTAGTAAAAGTATAGATTTGTTTACACAGTTAAATGTCAACACAGTTCTATATTAAACAATTCAGTTTAGCATAAGTACAGTTTCAATGTCAAAAACAGTTCCATTTCAAACAATTCAGTTTAGCATAAGTACACAGTATAATTGTCAAAAACATTTCTATTTCAAGCTATTCAGTTTAGTCAAACAGTTGTAATTTGAACAATTCAGTTTAGCATAAGTACACAGATTAGTTCTATTTAACCTATAAATAGGACCTTATCAGGTGCTACCACTCCGTCAAATACTTTTGCATGGATTGCATTCTACCAAGTCTATTAAAGCATCTTGATCAAGGCCAGATGAGCATCCTGGTTTGAGCTCATCTCTAAATGACATATCGCCAGAATGAAACTTTGAAAACCCGTTTCAGACTTGGTAGTCAGTAATGACATCTTAGAAAATGTCTAGTGTTTATGGCTAAGTTGTTTCTGAAGAAGCATTTTTGTTATTCTTCAACACCCACAAAATTACATGTCAACTATGCCCTTTCAGTTCATCCATTTTAAAGGCATGAAATCATAGATTAAATTAGAATGTGCACTCTCACACTACTGAAATATGAATGACCCATGAAGGTATTATTTAATCTGCTAATTTTCGGTAGCATTTAAAACATTTAAAGTTTGAAATGCATAGTAACAACTTAAAAAAAAAAAAAAATTAAAAAAAAACAAAAAACAAAAGAAATTATGATTCAACCCAATACAAGCCATGCAGAGGAAAATATGGAATAACCCGAAGATCTGAAAAGTTATACCATTAATTTGAGCATTTTAATACAGTTTGTTTGATGTATATTTTATGAAGAAAAAAGGTTTTGCATTTTATCTGTTAGTTTTCTTTACTTCTAAATAGATTAAAAAAAACAAAAAACCCTTCAGTGAACACTCTCCAATTATGCTAATTCCATCATTTTTACCAGGGGTAATATATAAATGGTATTTTCAGTTTGTAATGATAAATCTAAAAATTGATATAAAAATGAATTTTTCATATGAAAATTTCTTCATTTGATTACACAAATGTTACCAAATTTCTATATCATTCAATGGTTGAGAAGTAACAGCCTTTTTTTTTTTTTTTTAAATTAGCAACAGGTTTTAGTTGATATTAGAATTAATAAAATTCCTCATCTCTATTTTTATACAGAGACACAGATACACACATGCATAAGCACACACAGAGTATTTGATAGCATATAAGAAATCACCCCTTTAAAAAATAAAAATATCTGGGTCTTATAAAAAAATTTGGGCATCTGGATTTTTAATGTTTACACATGTGCCATAGATTACCAGATGCTGCACCTCGCCTAACTCAAATACATTAAACGTAAATAAGAAGGGGGTCTTATATGCCATCAAGTACATTATATCAAATTTACTCAGCAGACAAACACTATTATTCCAAACAAATGCCTCTCATGGAACAAAAGGTTAGCAAGCTATTCAACGATTTACTCAAACTAGATTTCTTGTCTTGGTTGTTATGATCGTTGCTATCTTTCTGCCATTTGAGATGAGGAATCATAATTATACAGTGATTTAGTGGGACTAGCAGCCTCATCTTAGCTATAATGATCACGATGTTTTGGTCATCGTACACTCTAGTCCTCTTCTGATGTTGTTATGGTCAGTAATCTTCTGGGAATTTCAAATTGAATCCTTAATTCAATCCACAAGGGATACACTATTTTCATTTCGTTAGATATGCTTATTTTGTGTTGATTCAAGAAAGATTTCTTTTTAGTTTATTTTTTCCTGTTAATAGTTTTAGGTTTATTAATTCATCTATTTTAACAGCATGTTAACCTGTATAGAGTTATTTCATGATTAGAGGTTTGGAAATTGCATTTATTGTATATTCATATTTTTTAGTGTTATTTCTGAAAGTTTTTGCACACAGTATTCCTATCAAATACAAATAATTTGTACACAGTTGTATGGTTTCAAGTATTTCTATCTAATATCAAGTAATTATTTCTATTTAATAAGAGTTATTTGTTTGCAAACAGCTTTATGGTTTCGAGTAACTGATAATAATCCTTAGTAAACTATTATTTCTTCAACTAACTATTAATACAAATAATTCAGTTACATGGTGCCTTCAATAAGTTTCCAGACTTTTTTTGTACAGGCATTTAGAATTGTTGTAGACTCTTGAAAATTCAGTATGTTATTGCTATACTTTTTATGAGATGACTGACCAATTTTTAAGATTTCAGGTTCAAATGAACAGCTATAGCAGCAATTGTAATACACCCTACTAAAGCCTGATTATCACAGCTGGTCAATTTCAAAAATGCAATCTGGACGTGAGGAAGAATGATATGCAATAAAATTCTGTTCTAAACTTGGAAAAAATGCCACAGAAACGTATGGAATGCTTCAGACTGCTTTTCGACCATCTTGCATGAATTGAGCATCAGTTTTTGAGTGGCATAAGAGATTCAAGGAAGGCAGGGAATCTGTGAGGGATGATGAGAGGTGTGGCAGGAGTAAGTCAATAGACCAGAGTTGATTGGCCAAAGGGTTAGGGTTACTATGTTGAGGTTTTAAGGGAGTTCAGGAAGAGATTCCGTTGGAAGAGACAAGCACTCTTCAAATCGGGTCAGTGGCATTTCCAGCAGGACAATGCATCAGTCTACAACTCCATCCTTGTTACAGATTATTTACACAAGATGGGCATCAAGATAGTTCCTCAGCCTCCCTGTAGTCCAGACCTTGCTCCCTGTAACTTTTGGTTGTTCCCTAAGCTCAGAGGCTGTCGTTATGAGTCAATTGAGGCGATGAAAGAAGCTGTAACGAAGGTCATTGACACACTCACACAAGGACTTCCATGGGTCCTTCCAGAAGTTGTTGGAATGGTACAAGTGCATTGCAGCCGAAGGAGATTACTTCGAAGGGGACTAGAGTTTCCTGTGTGTACTAGCAATAAAAGTGCCCATACGAAAAAAAGTCTGGAAACATATTTAATGATCCTCATATATGATATCATGTATTCCTACCTAAAATAATTTGCCCCAGTTGTAGGGTTTGAAGTATCCCATTAAATACTAATAATTATTTAGTCTAAAGTAATTATTACTATTCAATAACAAACATTTATTTGCATACAGTTTCAAGTAACTACGAATAATCCTTAGTAACCAATTATAGATTCAAGTAACAATTCTTAATACAAGTGAACCTGGAAATTATAACAAAGTTGGTAACACAAATTCCTTAATCTCCAGAACTTGATCTCCTCACCATTAGCAGAAGCTTTTTGTCACAACCTTGACTTCTTTTTTGTTGAGGTAAGAACTTAACCGTCTACAGAGGTAACTCAGCATATTCTAAACCCCACAGACCAGGCTGAAAAGTTGTAGAATCTCTTTAGCTAATTATTGGATATCACTAAAAATCCCCAAGTTTTTTTTCTCTATACTTACAGGTTAGTAGTAATTTAAGTTGCTGCATGCCTGCCTCCAGTCAAAGACTCCAGTTGTATACTTGACAGGTCTTCACTTGGAATAGCCTTGACATGAGTATATTTGTTGTATAACAGCTGAAACATTGTATCTACAATCAACAAACAATTCTCTAGCTGCTAGTGTCATATTCAGCGTATAGATATCTATACAATTACCTGGTTCATGGAGTTCTTGTTTTTTTGGGGTTTTTTTTCTTTATCAATCTACCATCCTCATTACTGATCAAGTAAAGACAGTAAGAGTATGGTAATAAATGAATAAATAAAAAAACAAAGTGTTGAGAAAGTTGGTTCAGGTTTGCCGTTTTTATTTTGTGCAGTCAGAATAATTTCTGTTGAAATTGTTGCAAATGTAAATGATTGGTTAGAGAAAGAGATACTAAACAAGGCAAGAGAGACAAGAACAAATGGATTTGTCTGCTCAGATGTTTTGCTTTGAGCATACAGTAAATAAGGGGTGGAGAACAGGTGCAGATGAGAAGAGTAAATTAAAATGACTTCAAGGCAAATGAAATTTAAAGACAATCTATATAAATAGATACTGCCTTCTCTACACTAATATATATATATATATATATATTTTCCTCTTTATATGAGAATGTGGAGGCATGCTGAGCATACCAATTATCGTCTTAGGAAATGGAATCAGCCATCAGAGTTCAAATCAAAGTTATCTGCATTTCACTTTGTACTAATGTTGTAAGGTGAAGGCATGAATCCATCATTTCTCCTCTCAGCTATGGTTAAATAATCAGACAGACGAGGTTCTTAAGCTTTTGTTAGGCGACTGATGTAGAAGAATAAAAACTGAATACAAATCAGTTTTCTCAACTTAAAAATTGTCCTTGTGTCATAACCTACCCATGGTAGATTATATATATATATATATATATATATATATATATATATATATATATATGTGTGTGTGTGTGCGCACACACACACCCCAAACTTGTTTATATCAACCTCTATATACCTACCGACATGTCTACTTCATTTTATCTCTTGATTTACTTACATCTCTATCTACTTATCCATCTATCTAACCCCACCACCTTTTCTCTCAATGTACATGCACAAAAAGTTCCATAAAAAAGATGATAGTTACCCACCCACTACATTATATTTTATTTATTCACCTTTTTTTTTTTTTTTAAATATAAACCCATTCCCTTTAGATCAGGTACACAATGGTAGATATTTATTTTTACCGAAACATTCACCTTTCATACATTTGTATTTATACACTTTTGCTGACGCACATACATCTCCAATCCCGGCATTTGTTAATATAGATAATTCTTGTACTACTTGTACATAGACCAATTTCTTTTACACTCTTGGATGCAGTATTTTCTTCTATTTACAAACAGATGTGTACAGCCTGTGTATACAAAATTCCGTCTTTCCTTCTCACACGCATACATGTCCTTGTTAAGCGTCTATTGTCAGCCATGATGAGCTTTGTAGGCTTCAGTTTAGAAACTGAAAAAGCAGAATAGAGATTTTATTTCTGATCGCTAAGACTGAAAAGAATTGAAAGCAAAGAGGGAAGAAAGAACCTCCTCATATCTTTGTGCCATTCCTCTATGTCTGTCTTGAAGAAGTTCTCCAGATACAAACGTCTTCTATTTGGTGGTCATACGATTTTCTACACAGTAAACCTATTATTCAATCAATCATTCAGACAAGTATTTATACACTGGATTTTTTTTTTGTCAACATGTTGCAAAGAAACAAAAATGAGAATATTGATTTAAATAATTATTACAGCAATTTAACTTATCTTCTCATCTTAATATTTAACTATTTTATTTTTGATATACTCAAAATTTGACTATCATTTTATAATGGTTAGGAATAGAATGGACTGAAAATAAAGGGTAAGCTTTTGTTGAGACTAATTCATGTTTCCTTTTAAACACACCAGTTGCTCAACCAACTGAACCACAAAGAGTCATTGGTTTGCAGAACCATAGATTTGTAAAAACTAACCTATGAACTCATCTGTAATTCTGCTTCTCAGTCCCTCTTGGTGCCATATTTGTTATTGTAGATTAAAGACACCTGCTGCTCTACTAATTGAGCTATGAAGAGCTAATGGTTTGCAGAAGCTGAAAACAAACTAATTAACTCTTCTCTTATTGTTTCTTAGTCCCTCTCGGTGCCATATTTGTTATTATAGATTAAACATACCAGCTGCTGTACCAACTGAGCTTTGAAGAACCATTGGTTTGCAGAACCCTGTAAACAAACCTATAAACTCATTCCTGATTCTGTTTATCAACCTCAGTACCACATTTGTTCTTTTATATGAGTAGTATTAATAGTATCTTCATCCATCTTTTATTATTGTTGTTCCTTTGAAATCCTATTTTCTTACAAACCAATGGCATGCGGCCTCCTACCATTTCTTTGGCTGAAAGCCAAGTGAATAAATGGTCCTCAGTTAAGATATATCAGCGATCAATTTGAAAAGTTAATCCGAGCAACACATTAAAAAAGAGTTACAATTCAAGTAAATATTCCAGCAACCCCTCTACTATAAGCAAGATGTAACAAGGCCAATTTCAGAAGTGGAGTACAGCTGGTTTAAATTCAGATATATATATATATATAAAAAAAGAGAAACTAAATAAACATCTGACAAGTATATAAAATCAAACCATATTTTATTTCCATTAAACATCGCCTTTGAACACTTTATCATTGTACCTGTTTGGTTACACAATAATAAAGTTATTTTTAGAACTATTGTTTGGATTTCTTCTTTGACAGAAATTTTGTATTCTAATTTTATGTATTTACCAAACCCTTCTGCAATGGGTAGAATGTGACACAATGCTGATTTCTTTTTAAAGCATAGAATCGCTGGTTTAAGTTCAGAGTTTTCCTTTTCATAAACAAATTGCCTTACCAAAGCCAAAAATCACAGTCTGCCCTACCATTTACCAATAGCTGATAGGTGAAACAGATAGATTCATGCTTTCCCCACCAAGAGTATTAGGATGAAGTCAAACACAAACAGCCTAGTCCACAATTTTAACTCTGGTCACCCATTCCATTTCCTAATAAGGGAACCTTTAGTAACAGTTCAAGTAAACAGAATTTTTTCAAGTGTTTTAATATGTTCAATGAAAACAATTGTTGTCCATTCCATACCAAGAACAGTTCATTACCAACTTCTGCACATTTCAAAATTAGATAACAAAACTAGAAACAGGTTCTTATCTCCCCCCCAACCTACTCTCATTCACAATATACAAGTACCCATAAGTGATTTTATTTATAGTGGTGAAGGCTTGTGAGTTTTCTAAGACTAGCCACACTTTTTGGATAAGCTGATAAAGGAAAGGTGCACTGGTCTGCCAAAGTTTATCTGAATGCACCTTAGGTTTTGAATTCAGTGTTTACCCTTTTCCTAGACTGGTTGTCTACCAAGGGTATTGACCCCAGTGTGTCCTAAAATTTACGCAGCTTGTAGGGAGAAAAGGAATGCAAACTATCTTGTCCAGGATTTGAACATGTAGAAAAAAAAAAAAATAACACAAATAGGTTGTATATTTTATAGATTGTTATTCATCACTGACACAGAAGCTTCTGTGGAAAAATGAATTTTTTCCCCACATTATTAGGCAGTGGATTCATTCATGTATCTACATGCAATCAAAAAATTCTTTTGAGGAGAAAAAAAAGAAAAAAAAAAGGAAAAAAATTGATTGATTTTAATGGCATATCAATTCATTTGGGTTATTTTGTGTCTAGAGATTAGGCAATTTCTTACATTATACATTTTTATTTTTAGTGATCAAGTATTATTATCTAATACAGATAATTTGTAAAGAGATTTGACCTACAGATGGGACCCTAGCAAGTACTACCACTAGATTAGAGCCAGCCTGGAAGTAATGGCAATAAAGAGGTACTTCACACTCCCAAGAACTTTTGAACTGGAGCCTCGCATCCAGATGCAGCTTTAGAAAGTGTCTTACCCCTTTCCAGAGAATACAGTCAGCATATTCTAAAACCACCACTAATAGGATAGAAGGCAAAAAAGATCCAATGTGCAATGTATTTCGTTATATTAGAATTGAAGTTTATCAATTGTTTAATCAATTATTCACAAGTCTTAGATATCTAATGCATTCACACACAATCAGACAGGTAGGTTGAAAACCTGACTCAACATCTTTAAAAGACTAGAACTTTAGAAAAGGATACGAAACTTCAAATTAGAAATATCACAATAGTATTTTCATTAAAGACAGGTATAGTAGACAGAGCTTTGACACAATTTTTTTCAACAACATGGGAAATGGACAGTAAACACTGAAATACTACCTAAAATGCTGAGCAGAATAGAAATACACAATTTTAAAAGATAGATAAATTTCATGCATGTAATAAGCCACATGATACTTTAAATTCTTAAGAGTCCATAAAAATTCTCTAGGGTCTAAAATAAAAAATCATTGAGACACACATAGGATTTCTTAGACTAAGATGATTCAATGTTGGCTTTTTAAAAACTTTTTTTTGGGGGTGGGAAGGAGGTTTCCCTCTACCTCAAATAGTCAGCTTAGATAATGGAATATGTATAGATTTTAACATGGGTAGAAAGAGAGAGATACTAGTTGAAACACTGCAACTATTTTAGTCAAGAAATAGTTTTACATATATGAGGTGGTGTTGAAAAGTTCTCAGATCAACCAAAAAGGAAATGACTTTAAAAAATTTTTTGCAGAATTCTTGATTATTTTATTTTAACAGCATGTCAACTCATCTTGGGTTATTTTATGATTTGAAGTTAGGGAATTGTGTTCATATATTTTTTGTGTACTTTCTTAAGAGGATCAAAATATGAAAAATTTTCCAACAAATCTATTTAGCACAGATGGGACACAAAACAGGAGCTAATGCTGCAGGTGAGAGTAGACCTGGAAGTAATGGCAATAAAGGGCTATGCATCAATTGCCAGATATCCAGAACTGGAGCCTCCCCATCATCAGATGCAGTTTTGTGTCAGACTAAGGACACCTTTTTTCTTTTGCAGAAGATACAATCAGTATATTCTAAGCCCTGATGACTGGGCTATATTTTCTGTTGACCTTGTGTTATACTATGCTTAATAAATATCAAAAAGGTCTATCCCTCAAAATCCTTTCAGAAAACTTACAGACACCGAGACAAAAATTAATTTTGATTAAAGATTCATTATGATAAAAATAATTTTAATCACACAATAATGTGATTGAAACAATTGATGAGTACATTGTGCTTGTATCAATTGTTAAACAAAATTAAAAATTCAATATTCTGTAATTGTATTAAAAGTAACGGCAATTCTATAGAGGCTCATTGATATAGAAACAGATTTGCTTCAGGATATTTTATCATATTGATTTGAAAAAGTATCCAGGAATTTAGAGTATGACAAGGACCGGTTGTGCAGCCTTGAGTTAACTTAGTAACTAACTGGAAGAGTACCTTATTGCACATTCATGAATCATCAATCTCCCATGGAATTAATTGGTCAGATATGATCTAGCATAAAGGACAATCCCATTTACAAGAACTCAAGTAGATTGTATTGTTAGATTGTTTTGTTTTTTTTTGGGGGGAAGCATCACTATGGTCTTTCAGACCACCCCTCTCCCTAACTAAAATTGGTTCACTACAACTCCTAGTTTTTCCCAAAGCTAAAAACTTCTAATGAGGAAAGGTTACAAATGAAATAAACAACAATGAGAAAGCAAGTAAATGATAAAGACGACTTTGCAGACCATTTCACAGAAAAGTGAATAAGACACTTGAAGTGTGTGAAGCCTCAGGGAGTGTATTTTGAAGGGACGAAAGTATCATATATAAGTGGGGTAATGGTTACCATTGTAGGAAATGGACATGGTCACCAGAGTTGAAATCCTGGATGAGACAAATACAGAGAGCTAATACACTCGAAGGTATGAATTCAAGGATTCTCTCTTCAGTTATGGTGAAATAGTAAGGCAGACTGGAATCTTTAAACTTGATAAGACAACTTATCTAGAAGAAAAACAGAATTAAAACCTGTTAAACTGCTTAAAAATTGACCTTGTGTTGCACCCTGCTTGTGCAGAGGGTTGGGTAATAATGAACACATTTACACATGCACATTATGTACATATATATCTCTCATTATATACACATACAAATGCATACACAAACATGCACATACACACAGAAATTATGTACTCTTAAAGTCTGTTACATCAGATTCTATGCAGATTATACAATCAACATAAGACAGAATATCTCCATTTGATGATTGTGTGAGCCACATAATTTAGATATTTTAGGCTTTAGACCTACTCAGCCATAGTGGCATTGAATATTTTTATTTGCATTTTATTATATATATATTACACACACACACACACACACAGAGTATAGGGTTAGCTTTAAAATGAGAAAGTTAAATAGAGGTCAAGTAAAACTGTGCTGCACCAATCTTCCAAGATCGGAAAACCTCTCTGCTTTGTAGAGCACAGCATTAGGCAAACTGGATTTTTATCTAAGTCTAAATATCAGAACTTCAGAAAAAGACAATTATCCAAGCAATAAAACAGGCACTTGTGTGCAAGATAAAGAGAGTAAGACACTTTTCATTAAAATTTATTCTTTCAATGTTTAAGTTACATTAGTTACATTTAATGACACGTCAGTATTTTATGCTATACAGAAAATATGCAGAATACCTCACTTTTTACAGATGCAAAATGCTCAAGCATTATTTTTAGCATCAAGATGCATGAAATCCAGCACTGTTTCTTGCACTTGTCTCCAAGAATGATGTAACAGATCCTGTCATCCTGAATACCAAGAGATACATCTGAAGACACCTGAGTATTTATTGCACCTGAATGAAAACTGAGCAAGTTGGTGAAACACCCAAATTTTTTTTTTTTTTAAAAACACCTGAGGAAGCACCACAACTTCCATGAGTTTTAATGCTAATCAAAAGATGAGGTTACACACTTCAACTTCATAAAGAATCTACATGCAGATTTTTCAAAGTGACTTTCATCTTGAAGCAAACATTACTAGAGTGTGGCCCATCATATGATAGCGTTTTTATCTGATAGATTTTATGTATACACAAAAAAGGGAATTGTACAATCTTGTGTCATTTTTCAATTTTCCACTGTATTATATATTCCAAGTTGCTATTTGTTTCTTGCATACATTGAAGAATATAGTTTCAAATAGAAATTATTAAATGTAGTGTTGTCCTTCATATAATGGCATTTTAATATCAATTTGACCGTTCACTCTGAAACAATAAAGATACAGTCAACTGCAAGAGTAACTCATACACTTATAAATGCCAAATAAATAGCTGAATTATACATCAAATGTCTTCTGAAGTTTGATGATGTATATGTCTTGGTGATGGTGATCCTTCAAATATCTCAGCAAATGAAAATTTGGAATCTTTTCTTCTATTTAAATATAATTGATATATTTTGTGGTTTATAAAGCAAATGACACACACATACATATTTGTTTGAGTTTTATGGCATATCAACCTTTGTAGGTTATTTAATGCCAAATCCATTTTTATACAAATAAACAGTTCTACCTTAAACAATTCAGATAGAAACGTTTTTAGCTGTTAAACTGCCTATTTCAAGCTATTCAGTTTACTCAAATAGTTCTAATTCAAACAATTCAGTTTAGTATAAGTACACAGTTTCAATGTCAAAACAACTATTTCAAGCAATTCAGTTTAGCTTAAGTAGGCAGTTCAGTTCTCTTTGATTCATAGATAAGACCCTAACAAGGTGCTACCACTCCAGGCCAGAGTGGACCTGGGATCGATGGCAATGAAGGGTACTCTGTATTCCCCAAGGCTCCAGCATTACTGGAACCTCACAATGAGATTGTTTAGTCTCATATCCAGGACACTTGTAAGGGGGGGGTTCTCACCCCTCGCCAAAGAAGCAGTAGGTGTATTGACTGGGCAAATATATATATAAGATAATCTAACCTGGTATATTCATTATGGAGTCAATATTAGTGATAAACCATACATACAGAATTTAGGTAACAGAGGACTAGCTGAAGTTAGTTTCTTGCCCATGCAATCATGAGACCAAGATGAGATTATATATATATATATATATACACATACACCTAAATCATGTGCAGACACATGAAATCCTGTTATCTACAAAGTATTTGTTTAGAAATCTAGGTTTTATATATATATATATATATATATATATATATATATATATATATATATATACACACATATATATAAAAACAGAACTTGACACTAAATAACCTATGAAGGTTGATATGCTATAAAACCCAACCAAGCAGAAATTATATATATATATATATATATATATATATATATATATATATATATATATATACACATCTGTGTATACATGCAGTAACAGTCATTGTCATTAGGAAATGGACCTGAAAATTTCAGTTCAAATCCTAGATGACGATGTCTGTACTTTGAGCTAATTCAGAAAGGCATGAATGCATATTTTCTTCTCTAGCTTTGGGTAAAATAAGATATATTGGGCAATCTAACCTTATTAAAGAAACCAGTCTGGGAGAAGGAAAAAACTGAAATTAAAACCCGAGGAATACTGTCCAGATACTGTGTGGCACATAGATACACCATTCTTATCAGTTTATCCAAAAAGTATGACCGTTTCTTCACACGCTATGATTATGACTATTAACAAATCACTCTTGTAGGTAAACCCCATTTTTAACTGAACTGTTGGGCTCTCATTTATCATGATGAACAGGAGCGTTCATCATCTAGATGATAGAGGTGAAAGATGAAAAGAAACATTTCTTCACAATAAGATTAAAAACTTACTCCCATAATCTAAAATTTATTCACTAAAATAACTGATTTTCTTTTCTTTTGAATGTATCTTTTTTAAGGGGAGGGGTTTGATATTTTGTTAGGCTTAAGCAATTTAGGAAAAGTCTATATTAAATAAAGCATTCAGTAACAGAACATACTGTTGGCAAATGACAAGTGAGCTGAGAGAGAGAGAGAGAGAGAGAGAGAGAGAGTGCTTATCAGCAAGGTACAATGCATTTAAGAAGCTAAGCTCTTTCAAAATTTCTACACCTCATCACAATAGCATCACAAGAAATGAAAACAGATGGAACAAAAATGACAATTAAGAGAGGTGGGTGGGAGGAGGAAGGAAAAATCCTGATAACTGATAAATTTAGTAAGAAATAATGAAAACCTCAAAGTGGGATGACAGGTTAATCAAGAACAGAGAGAGAGAGAGAGAGAGATTAAATTCAATTTGGAATAAGTTTTTTTTAACTCACCTCCCTGCCAATACCTTCAACCCTTAGTCTACACTCCCAGTTTTTAAGTAGAGGAGAGATTTGCCAAGTGTTTTATGCCTTCAGACATTAAGAAATTAAATAAAACAAATTAATTGACTTAACAGACTTGGAAGTGCTTAAATTCAGAGTTATCCCTAAAGTGGTGAAATTTGAAACTTGCAAGTCATTTAGTACAAAAATAGCCTGTCATTTAGTCATTAAACCATCTTTTAGTAATATTTCTTCCTTTCCTTTCTTTTAATTGTCTCAGATAGGCAAGAGAAGTCATTGTGTGCTGCAGATTAACTGGCCTTCTGTTCTGAAGTCAGCTACCAAACAAAAGCTTATATAGCAAGTTAAAGATTAAAGCTTCTCGACAGGATAGCCATGTGCCATACTTAGCAATGATTTTATTATGATCTATTATTTGTTTGTTATGCCTCCTTGGGCATCACCCTTTTTTTACAATATCAATATACAGATCAAATTCTGTTAAATAATTATTCCAATAGTTCCCAAAAATGCTCCCTTGATTTAATTTTTTGACCAACATTTCAGAAGTTATCCAGTTTAACTGTTGGCCATTTGTTCCTAAAATATTTTACTCTTTAAACAAAGAAATTTAATAAATTGATTTTGAAATCGATCTTGTCAATCAAGTTCCAGCTCAAGGACAAATATTGAAAAAATGTCAATGATAATTAGAAATTCCATTAATTATTTTGAAAGTTTCCATTATATCACCATTCATTCTTCCTTCTAGTAAAGTAGTTAATCCTAGTAGCTGTAATCTTTTACTCTTTTTACTATTTTTGTCACTCTTCTTTGTATGCCCTTGAATTTCAATATTACACCCTAATTTCCATCCCTAGACACTGATTGAGCGATTGATTTTAATAGCATGTCAACCTGTCAAGGGTTATTTTATGCAGAGGTTAGGGAATCACATTCATTTTACTTTCATATTAACATTTTTTTGTATAGTCGTTTAAGGTATTTTTGCATATAATCCCATCAAAAACAGTTTTTAAACAAATTTATTTGACTTATAGATGGGAGCCAAACAGGTACTACTGCAGGAGTATTCCACAAGAACTGGAGCCTCACCATCAAATACAGTTTAGTGTCATACCAAAGATACCCCCTACCTTATTTTTGGGTGGGGGGAGTATTACCCTTCTGCAGAGGATACACTTAGCACATTGTAGATGAAGCACACAGAGCAGTCTCCACACTACTAAAGCCATGTGCCATACTTGGATATAATCTGTAATAAGACTGTAAAATAATCTATGTTTAACGGTAGATCTATTAAGGTTGGTTACGTCAACTGTGCAGACACTGGATGCTGTTTAAAAGATCTGCCCGGAGCAATGGACAATATGGACAGGTCATAAGAGAGTTGAACTCCTTGCTATAAACATGACTTGATAATACAAAGGTTATGTGACTTATGACTCACCAAATCAAAATATGAGGGAGGCATAGTCTAACAGTTATCTTAGGAAAAGAGTATGGTAACCGAGTTCAAATCCTGGACAAGGCAGTTTGCATTTTTCTTTGCACCAATGTCCTTGGAAAAAGCATGAACCCATCTCTTCTGAGTCGTCTGCTTTAAAAAAATAAATAAATAAATAAATAAATAAATAAATAAATAAACTGACCTTTTGTCACATCCTGCCCATGGCAGAAGGGTTCAATTAGAACAAAAGTCCTTTTCAAAATGAAATCTTATAAGAATTTTATTATTGTCTAACCAAACAGGTACACTGACATAAAAATGTGTGTGAAGAAATAAGTTATGGCCCAATTTATATACTAGTCAGATATATATGTCTTATGAAAGCTTTCAACTTCTCTCAATAATATCACATGTAATTAGCATGTGCTTATACGCTATGTCTAGTTCATGTAGGTGCCAGCAGTGGGAAGCAACAATGTCTACACTCATGGCACAAAGGACCATATGCTTCATTTTTATTACAACACCCAGAGTCAATATACTCTTGATTATTACGATTATTTGATTAGTAGTTTTATTCCAGTTTACTGTTGATTTTTATCATAACACCCTAGGTTGATGTACACTACAACCATCAGAGATAATAGGACCAAATTGAAAGTAAAGAATCCACTTTCAATCAAACTTGAATTTATGTGTCAAAAGTGCATCTTTCCTGAACACCCCTGAGACCACTTTGACTAATGAGGTACTTTCATGTTTATATTTGGTTTTATGGCATACCAACCTTTATTGGGTTATTTATGCTAAAATCAATTTAATAATTATACTGTTGCATTATATACACAAATGAATATCTATTTTAAACAGGTAAACACCTCATAGATCGTTGCAATAAGAGCCAATAATAATACAGTTCATAATTGTTTTAAATATTGTCACAAAAACATTCATTTGACCTGTAGATGGAATCCTAATGGGTACAAACACTTCAGGTCAAATCTTAGATTAAGGGTGACTCAACACTTGCTAGAATTCCAGATTTGGAACTTCACTACTGGATACAATTCAGTGTCTCTGATGAAATGAAGTGAAAAAGCTTAGTTACTCCACCCATTTTCCAGTCTCATTTCCAAAATAATTTCTATTATTAAGTAATAAAAAAGTTAATTTATTGAGGGGGGAAGAGGGGAGAGAGCGCAAAGAGGGGGAAAAGAGAGTGAGAGAGGGGGAAAAGAGAGTGAGAGAGAGGGAAAAAGAGAGTGAGAGGGAAAAAAGAGAGAAAAGAGGGAAAAGAGAGAGAGAGCAAAGAGGGGGAAAAAAAGAGAGAGAGCAAAGAGGGGGAAAAAAAGAGAGAGAGAGCAAAGAGGGGGAAAAAAAGAGAGAGAGAGCAAAGAGGGGGAAAAAAAGAGAGAGAGAGCAAAGAGGGGGAAAAAAAGAGAGAGAGAGCAAAGAGGGGGAAAAAAAGAGAGAGAGAGCAAAGAGGGGGAAAAAAAGAGAGAGAGAGAGCAAAGAGGGGGAAAAAAAGAGAGAGAGAGAGCAAAGAGGGGGAAAAAAAGAGAGAGAGAGAGCAAAGAGGGGGAAAAAAAGAGAGAGAGAGAGCAAAGAGGGGGAAAAAAAGAGAGAGAGAGAGCAAAGAGGGGGAAAAAAAGAGAGAGAGAGAGCAAAGAGGGGGAAAAAAAGAGAGAGAGAGAGCAAAGAGGGGGAAAAAAAGAGAGAGAGAGAGCAAAGAGGGGGAAAAAAAGAGAGAGAGAGAGCAAAGAGGGGGAAAAAAAGAGAGAGAGAGCAAAGAGGGGGAAAAAAGAGAGAGAGAGCAAAGAGGGGGAAAAAAAGAGAGAGAGAGCAAAGAGGGGGAAAAAAAGAGAGAGAGAGCAAAGAGGGGGAAAAAAAGAGAGAGAGAGCAAAGAGGGGGAAAAAGAGAGAGAGAGAGCAAAGAGGGGGGAAAAAGAGAGAGAGAGAGCAAAGAGGGGGGAAAAAGAGAGAGAGAGCAAAGAGGGGGGAAAAAAGAGAGAGAGAGCAAAGAGGGGGGGGAAAAGAGAGAGAGAGCAAAGAGGGGGGGAAAAGAGAGAGAGAGAGCAAAGAGGGGGAAAAAAAGAGAGAGAGAGCAAAGAGGGGGAAAAAAAGAGAGAGAGAGCAAAGAGGGGGAAAAAAAGAGAGAGAGCAAAGAGGGGGAAAAAAAGAGAGAGCAAAGAGGGGGAAAAAAAGAGAGAGCAAAGAGGGGGGAAAAAAGAGAGAGAGCAAAGAGGGGGGAAAAAGAGAGAGAGAGCAAAGAGGGGGGAAAAAGAGAGAGAGAGCAAAGAGGGGGGAAAAAGAGAGAGAGCAAAGAGGGGGGAAAAAGAGAGAGAGCAAAGAGGGGGGAAAAAGAGAGAGCAAAGAGGGGGAAAAAAGAGAGAGAGCAAAGAGGGGGAAAAAAGAGAGAGAGCAAAGAGGGGGAAAAAAGAGAGAGCAAAGAGGGGGAAAAAAGAGAGCAAAGAGGGGGGGAAAAAAGAGAGAGAGCAAAGAGGAAAAAAAAAGAGAGAGAGAGCAAAGAGGAAAAAAAAGAGAGAGAGAGAGAGAGAGAGAGCAAAGAAAAAAAAAGAGAGAGCAAAGAGGAAAAATAAAAAAGAGAGAGCAAATAGGAAAAAAGAGAGCAAAGAAGAAAAAAAAAAAGCCAAGAGGAAAAAAAAAAAAGCAAAGAGGAAAAAAAAAAAAGCAAAGAGGAAAAAATGTTAACGTAGTGACCATGAATACATCCCCCCTCGCCTTTTATAAAATAAAGATTAAATATCAAAAATAAATATTATCGTAAGGGATCTTTTGGCATTATTTTGCTGCACCTGTTTCTGCTTGAATTGATCATTTATTGATTTTAAATAAGGTTACGATGACTGTCTTGTGATCAATAAATTTTGATCACAAAGCAAATTTCAGTAAACATCAGATAGTGGGATTCTGCAGCAGCAGCAGCATTTGAAGAGAATCAAATTCTCTTACCTGGAAAGGTAACATTATTTGATACTTTTACTGATTTAATAAGATTTACAGTACTGCATATTTCAATTTTAACTGCATTTCCATGCTGTACGACTAAAAAAAACGACTATTTCATATGCCTGTGGATAGTCGAAGTTCATTGGAGCTTTATTTTATAGTCACCTACCTTGTACTTTCTTTGGATTATCAATAAATATTCATTCACTTACAGAGCGCACACACACACACACACACATATATATATATATATAAACTCTTTAAAAACCTCACAAGGTTTATACTAATGATTTTTAATAAATTTCTAGCTTCATACAACATACAAGTCAGATTCAATTTAACACACACACACACACACACACTAAATATATCATATATATATCACAAACTTAATATAACAAACACGCATATATATATAAAATAAATACACAATAAATATATGGACCTTAGCTTATTGCTAAAGACAAACATAAAATACCTTCAAGATTTACATCATATTTATTTGATATTTAATATTCTTTTCAAAAATTATCTTTACAGCAAATAACAGTTTCATCAAAAAGGCTTGCCTTAATTCCTGACCATATATCTTTTAAAATGATTTTTAAGGCAAGATAGATTGAGGATTGAAATTTGCTCATATGAAGTTTAGATTTGAGGGAGGGGGAAAAAAAAAAGAACCACATTTTCCTTCCACTGCTACAAATATTTACTTTATTCGAGCAGAAAACGCCACAAGTCAAAATAGGAGTGGTAGAGTAACCATACAGTTAGTGGGTGGCAATAAGCAAAGCAGAAACTTTGCTTTGATTTACGCCATTCAAACACATATGGCAAAAAGATGAATAACTTGCTGATAGTGGTTTGTTCAGCAACTTTAATTTCCTTAGTTAGACAAGTCTTTATTAAATTCAAGTATTTTAGCTTCAAAAATCGATCCTGGCTAAGGGTCATGATCATTTTGCATGACTCTTGATCTCAAAGGTCAGTTGAAGTTACCAACTCTATTTCTGGTCGGAATGAGACTTTGATATGAAGTACCATATCTACTCAAGTAATATGGACAAAAGTTACAAGTGGTTTTTCAACCAATGAAAACTCAACTGGAATATGAGTACTGAATACCAAGGTGATGCTTTTTAAAAAAAAAAAAAAAAAAAGTTACTCATTAATTTCTATCTTGTTAAACAAGCTTTAGATATCCCCTAAAAAAAAAAAAAAAAAAAAAAAAAAAAAAAAAAAAAAATTATATATATATATATCTGTTTATTCTCAAACAAAATGATATTTCATTATTTTGGCAATTTAATATGAAATTTAATACTAAGACTATTTGAAATGATAAAAATGGCAAGCAGGGGTATTACTCTAGTTTAGCGTTCTAAGATAAAAGGTTTCGTCTGGTTTGGTGACATATCAATCATTGTAGGTTATTTAATGCCAAATCCACTTTATGTATATATATATTAAATATATATGATTTGTAATCCCGTTTTGTTGATAACATTTTTAAGAGCCAGAGTTCATTATTTTTGCACACAGTGAAACTATTTCAAATATTGCTATATGTATCAGTAACAATTTAACACCAGTCATTTGTTTGCACACATTTGAATAATTATACATAATATGTAAGAGATTAGTTTGTCAGTAATTTCATTATCAAATGAGTAAGTACTAATTTATTTGCACACTAGTATTGCTATTGTTTCTACACAGTTAAATAGTTTCAATTATTGCTAAGAAAAACTAATAATTCTATTCAACATTACTCATTCGTTTGTCTACATTTTAATGGTTTCAAGTATTGCTATGTATCACTAACAATTCATTTAAACATCAATCATTTGTTTACACAGTTAAATGATCAAACAATTCTTTTTGACTTTAGATAGGGCCCAATCAGGTGCTACTACTCGAGGCCATAGTGGACCTTGGAGTGATGGCAATGAAAGGGTACTCCGCATTCCCCAAAGCTCCAGCATTACTGGAGCCTTACCATCAAAATGTCTTATATCAGGACATTCACTGGGGGTGGGGGTCATACCCTTCTGTAGAGATGTAGGTGTATTCTACAGCTCCAGCTGACTGAACGTTGTTTGGGTTTTATGGCATATCAACCTTTGAAGGTTATCTAACGTCAAATCCATTTTTATACAAATAATCATTTTTTTTTCAAACAATTCAGTTTAACACAAGTACACAATTTAATTGTCAAAAATATTTCTATTGCAAGCTATTCAGTTTAGTCAAACAGTTATAATTCAAATAATTCAGTTTCGTGTAGGTACAGTTTTAAAGTCAAAAACTGTTCTATTCCAAGCAATTCAGTTTTGCCTAACTACGCAGTTTAAATGTCAAAGCAGTTCAGTTTAGCATAAATATGCAGTTTAAATCCAAAAAAAGTAAACTCTCAAAACTACAGTTAGGTTCTATTTGAACCATAGTCAGGACCCTCTCAGGTGTTACTTCTTCAAGCCAGAGTGGACCTGGGAGCAATGGCGATGAAGGGGTACTCCACATTCCCCAAAGATCCAGCATTACTGGAACCTCACCATCAGATTGTTTATTGTCATATCAAGGTTACTGATGAAAAGGGAGATGGGGGTCTTACCCCTCTGCAGAGATGCAGTCGGTGTATTTTACAGCTCCAGCTGACTGGGCAAGGGCTTGGTTTTGTCTAGAAAAATACTGGTTGTGAAAAGTACCAAATATATACTAGTAATGAAAGACTCCTAATTTTTAGCCACCAAAAAGGTGTTTTTATCATATATTGCATGTAATGAACAACCCTTAGCTTTTGGTAATGCTAGCCTACAAAAATATTTCGACATCCAATGATACACTTTCAAAACTACAGTAATACAATCAAAATCAATGCAATACCATAATGTAATCTAGACCCTGATTTAGTCTACTATGTTTACTTGGATATTCTAAGTGAGTTTTATTTAACAGCATATCAATCTGTGCAGGTCATTTAATGCCAGATTAGATATTCTAAACATCCTAAAACCCCTACCACTGATAATAAAATTTTTACATAACTTGGTTTACTAATTATCATATTAGCACATATTATATGCACAGGTGTTGTAAAGAGGAGACAATGATAAGTTAAAACTTTATCTTAACAGTTTTTATTTAGGTATAGGCGATGAAGGAGACAATTTAGATTAAAATTGCAGCAAGGTTAGGATGAGAAACAAGGTCAGCTTTGATATTTCAAAAATATCTTCTGCAATGAATTGTTCCTTGTTTTTAAAGTGAATAATTGGTTTTACATGGTTCATTACACTAGTATATATATCCCCTTTTTTTCACCTGATAAAATGGTCATATTCCTGTTTATCCTCACACATGGATAGCTATATGTCGAATATTGATGAACACATTGAAAAAAAAAAGAAAAAAAGTTCAACATTTATGAAAAGAAAAAAAAAAATATCAAAAAGAAATATTGTGGACAAAGCTTTTAAGAACTTGTTTTGCACTTCACGTTCATTTTTCTATATCTATAGAATCTTGCTGAAACATGTAACAGTTATTTCACAAAGGTGTATATAATTGAACTTTTTGATACACCAACTCCATTTTCTCACTCCCTCACCCAACTCTTCTACTTAAAGTTGATCAAGCTTATATCTGTCAGTCTGAAACCTTTAGACACTCAAACCGAAAGCTGCAATTTGGTACAAAAGATGACTTTCATCTATATAACCTATCAAGAATTTATAGCAAAGCCTTATTCGACCTAATAAAATTAGACTACCAGACAAACTCTTATGAAATAAAGATAAGACACAGTTTATATGGGTTAGAGTATAGTTACTTAGCTTATACAGTATAACCATTCAATAATAAGACTATTTAAACCCAAAGGTTAAGTCCTAACCTTGTCCTCCAAAATGTATCCCTTAAGGAACAAGTGGGATCAAATCTATTCTTACAACTGATTAACACTTCTAGTTTGTTAAGCAATGGTATTGTTACTAAATCAGTTTCCACATTACCTAACAGTCATGTGATCACAATATGTCATTTATAGAAATAATAAATTCAAGTAAAAACATTTCATACATAGAAATAAACAGGTCATTTTTTTAGTGTGGAATGCAATGCAGGAAGCAAGCCTCCCAAAGTGGTGTGTTCAGAAATTAGAGTTCTATCAGCATTTCTCTTGTGGAGCACCTCATGCACTGGGCAATAAACCTAGTCATTACCTTTTAGGTAAGGGGGCAATGGCTACCGAGAGGGGCGCGAACCCCCCTCTGAAACCAAACAGTCCTTGATTTCTAGTAGTCATAACATGAAAACTTATTAGAATGTTTATAAACAGAGACATCACATACATTAACTGAAAATATTCTTCTCACCAGCAGAATCACTGTACACCCTTCCTACCACAAGAGAGTAGTAAAATCCAAGATTACACTCACCACACAGCAGAGTGTTCTTGTGCTTATCTTGTATATGACCCAACAAAAATTGTTTTCCAACCCCCTCATATTGGCTTCACAAATAAAAGTTTCCTGTATTAGAAAAAAAAAATACAATTGTAATATTAAACAACATGCTCATCTGATGAGGACATGTGTCTACTGACATGAGAATTTATTTTAAGTTTTATCCTGCTCTACTGGCCAGTATTTGAGCACTAAGGAAAAAAAAAAACAAAAAAAAAAAACACACACACACACACCTCAAATGATATTTCATACACACACACAGAGTTGTTTTCCTAATACCCTGCAGCCACAAAGCAAGAAAATACTTTATGGTCAGTATGTCAACAACTAGAGAAATTAGACTTTTTTCCATTTTATGTTCTTTGAAAGATTCTGTACTTTGAGGTGGGAAGGGGGGGTCTAAGAATCATTGGAAAAAAAAAAGAGATTGAGAAGAAATAAAGGTCATTTATATTTTACTTACCGAGCAGCAATATTTGACAGGAGGAAAAAGAGAAAAAATTCTCAAGGTTATTGATGAAAAGTACTTACCTAAAAAGAAAGGAAATGAAAAAAAGTTTAGATAAAATGAAGAAATAAATTAACAGAATACATGATCAATATTCTGATACTTAAATTACCAAATGAATTTAAAAAAAAAAAAAAAAAAAAAAAAAAAAAATCAATCAATCAATCAATCAGCTTTGATATCATGCCTGGGCATTTTAACAACAAAAATAAATACATGCATAGATAAAATGAATTTAAGAAATAGAGACCCTAAAATTTTTTAAAGAATAAATTACTCATCTTTTAAACCTAAAGAAAAAAAAATCATAATCTGATCTAAAGAGATTATTGATTCAAACACACACACAAAAAAGAAAAAAAGATCTTTGTAAATACCCTGGAGGTTAGAAATACAAGATTTATAAAATGCATCATTCAAGAGATTAAAACCAAATATAGAAAACTTCTAATTAGCATCATTAATTGGTTCTGTTGAAACAAAAACCCAACAAACAAACCTGCTCATCAAAAATCTGCAAAGTGAACATTATATATATATATATATATATATATATACACACACACACACACACACACACATTAGTTCAAGAACATACAACGTATGCGATGGTATTTTTATAATAATTGCAGTTTACCACAATTTTTATTTAATTGTAATCTGATAAAAGAATGAGGAATGCTGTTGGGATTGAACAAGTACCTATTTACTTGTAACAGAACATTTAATCTAACTTGTATCTTCCATTCATTTACAAAGATCAATATCCATTATTTGTAGCATCTCCACACCAAATCTAACCCACTCAGCTGGGGCTGTAGAATACACTGACTGCACCTCTGCAGAGGTATAAGACCCCCCCCCCACTACCAATGATTGTCCTGGATATGACATTAAACAATCTGATAGTGAGTGTCCAGTAATGCTTGGGCTTTGGGGAATGTAGAGTACCCCTTCATTGCCATCGCTTCCAGAGTGGTAGCTCCTGAGAAGGCCCTATCTATAGGTTAAATAGAACTGCCATTTAAACAGAGTTTAAAACAAATGACAGGCTAAATTGATTTGTTAGAAATAGAACTGCTTGATTATTTAAACAAGAGTATCTACAAAATTTGTTTACAAATCACACATTTTATATATGTGTGTGTGTGTGTGTAAAAAAACAGGATTTGGCATTGAATTATCAACAATGGTTGACATGCCATAAAACCAAACCCAAAAAATAACCAAACCACCAATAAAAATTTTTTTTTCTACTTAAGTAACTCCTTTTATCGTAGTGATTTACTCACTGATAATTTCTCTTGTGAGATATTTGAAAATAATATCATGCTATTGAAGATTAGAAGAGTGTTATTTGAGATTTGATATCAATTTTAAAAACATTTACCGAGTTGGAGAGCTGATTGTAATTATACAAATACAGATTAAATGGCCTTGAGCTAGACTAAACGCAACAAATATCAGAGCCCCTCAATGAAGTACTAGTAAGCAAATAAATGGGAACCTTACTGGATGTTTCACTATACAACAATTAGTTAAAAAGTTAATAGACAAGCAGAGCTTTACTAAGTTCTCCATGCTTGTGGCCTTGGGCCAAACTAAGCTAATATCAACTTAAATACAACAGCCTCAAAAGAAAACATTACACTTCCCAATGCAAAAATATCTTAACCCATTCACTGCAAGTGTATTTTTTAACATGACTATATTCAGAGGTTTGTCATTTTCTGATAAAAATAAAAACCGGAATTAAAATGGTTCTATTTTTATAGAAATCAATACACAGAAATATGTCTAATAAGTATAATATATACACAGAAATGCTAAAATATAGTAATAATTTAAAATATAAAAAGAAACAAGTCTGCACATAAAGCTGCAAGTTGTGCAAATATTCCCTAGTTGTTGCATCAATAAAATAAAAATGCAAATTTTCTTTGTTTGCAAAAAGGAAATGCTGCCTTATTGCAAACAAATGACACAATATTATGAGACAAGTTAGCCTGTCTGTGAACAGGTTAAAGTGACCATACATGTTTCTTTATATTTATAAACATGGCATCTTTGCCAGCTTGACAGGAAAAAAAAAAAAAAAAAAAAAAAAAGAAATTTTTGTTTTAGGCCAAATATCTTGCTGATGTTTTGGGTGTTGAGTCGATCATTAGTAAAAGTCATATTAAATTGAATTTAGTTCATGAAGAAAAGAGCAACTTTCTCCTTAAGACATCAGACATTATTTGTTGATAAAATATAAAAATTTGCTCTTTATTCAAAAAGCTGTTTAATTTTTTTTCTTTGTTAAACAAAGAAATTGTTAGCTAATTTCTTTTGTCGTGATTGATTTCAATGGCATGTCAAACAGTCCAGGGTTATTTTGTGCCTCGAATTTAGGGAATGTGTATATTCTCCTCTTATATTTACATTTTTTGTGTAGTTTTTTTTTTGTAGTTATACGATGTTGGGTAATTGATTAATAATAATCCTTAGTAAACATTTATAGCTTCAAGTAACTTTTCTTAATACAAATGATTTACAGTTATATCAAGTTTTCCTATATAATAATTTTCACAATCGTATTATTTCAACAATTCCTATATCATACTAATTTATACACAATTATATGGTTTTAATTTTTCCTATTCAATAATCTTCTGTTTGCACAGTTACAAAGTAATTAATTATAGCTTCTAGTAACTATTTGTAATGCAAATAAATTATTAATACTAGATAGAGATATTTGATACTATCTTACAGCCCAATGGCATAACGGTTACAGTGTTTGCCAATGGCCCAGGAGACTGGGGTTCAATCCCGAGTCAAGTCATACTGAAGACTCAAAATATGGTACTTGATGCCTCCTTGCTTGACACAGTATTAAAAAGGTATGTATCAAGGGTAAAGTGGAGCAAAGGAGTAACGTCCTCCACTACATCTCAGTATAGTAACTCTTGAAAAGGGATCCTTCAGCTCACCCTCGACTATGGTCGGCCAATTTACTATATAACTGTGTACAAACAAATGATAGAATAAAATAACCAATTGAAAAAAATCCTAATGGAATATTGAAAATATAGTAATAATTATAATGGATGTTTGGTTTGTTTGGTTTTATGGCATATCAACCTTTGTAGGTTATTTAATGCGAAATCCATTTCTATGCAAATAATCAGATCTATTTCAAACAATTCAGTTTAGCATGAGTATACAGTTTAATTGTCAAAAACCTTTCTATCTTAAACTATTCAGTTTATTCAAACAGAGCTAATTCAGTTCAGTATAAGTACATATTTTGTTTACACACAAATGTCAAAACAGTTATATATATATAACAATTCAGTTTAGTGCAAGTACAGTTTCAATGTCAAAAACAGTTCCATTTCAAACAATTCAGTTTAGCAAGCAGTTTAAATCCAAGTACAGTTTAATTGTCAAAAACATTTCCATTTCAAGCTATTCAGTTTAGTAAAACAGTTCTGATTTAAAAAATTCAGTTTAGCATATTTATACAGTTAGTTCTATTTAACCCATAGATAGGGCCCTATCCGAGCCAGAGTGAACCAGGGAGCAATGTCAATGAAGGGGTACTCCGCTTTCCCCAAAGTTCCAGCATTACTGGAACCTCACCATCAGATTGTTTAGTGTCATATCCAGGACACTCGTTTGGGTTTTTTTTTTTTACCCCTCTGCAGAGAAGCAAGTCAGTGTATTCTACAGCCCCAGTCGACTGGGCAAAATTATAACGGAAGATTTATAAATGAATCAAATTTTGTCATTAAATAAACCCATAAAGCATTTATGAGTTTGTATCTATTAATAAAATACTTTAGAGAAGAAATTTTATTAATTGTTAAATGGAAGATGTCAGAAATACTCATTACAGGAAATTAAATCATATAATTTACTTAACACGTGTTTTATTACTATAAATTAGTAAAGCAATAATTTTCAGTTTTAATTAGATTACATTTTAAATGTGAAGGGGGAAATTTAGAAAAAAAAAAAGTTTTTTCAAGTCCTCTAAGAAAATGATTTTCAGCTGCTATAATTAGATAAAAGAAGAAAATTCATCTTTTTCTCACCTTCTAACTATGAGTAAAATAGAGTAGATTTCGCTCTCTAGCCTACGTGAGCAACCAATTTAGGATAAAGACAATTGGATTCCAGTCAAGGCGCTGGAGTCTAAGACAGGCATCATCTTCAACGTAGTTTTGGCAACTCCTTTAACAATGGTGCCAAACTCTTATCAAATCGTTGGGTCATGCAGATATTGTACAACTAGCAGAATGATTAATTGGATGTGATAATCATTAGTGATGTGTCTTTCAAGACATACAGGCCATTCAAATGAACAATGCTGAATTGGAAAGTGCAAATTTAGATACTGCAAAAAACTTTATTCAAATAGAATTCACATCAAGAATGAAAGTTTATGTATACATTTAAAAGAATTAGATATTACTGATAAATAAGTAAATGAATAAAATAAATAATAAATAAACTAAATAATAAAAGAAAGCAAAAAAACTGAGGCAAAATAACCAGAGCTTTGCGCAACTGTTTATCTAATTTTACAAGCTTTTCCAAGTTTTTATAATGGTAGAATCTGGATGTGCATCATTTACTAAGCAAACAAGCACTTTAAACACAGAAAATGATAATTTACAGTTCAAACTCATAAAGCCGCAATCTAATATTTGCAGGTTATTGCCCACCAAACCCATCGTTCACATTGAAAAAAATAAAAATAAAAAATTCAATAATTAAGTGTGCTACAGGAATTCTTCCATGCTGTAGCTGTGTATTTACTACTATATGGTGGCACCACTTTGAAGAAAAAGCTAGATGGGATATCTACACAAGGATACTGAATGCTGTTCTGCATAATTCCTGGAAACAATACCCTACCAAACAGCAACTATACGACCACTTACCTCCTATCTCGAAAACCATCCAAACTAAGGGGAACAAGATCTGCTGGGAAAGTAAGGACGTACTCATCAACGTTGTCCCCCTTGTCTCCTACCCGACACACCAGTGTTGACCGACCTGCTAAACTGTGAGGACACTGGATGTCTTAAGAATTTATCTAGAGTGATGGTTGGTAAAGACAGATGACGAAAGATATAAGGATACAGAGCTGTCGGCACGTCTTTATTCTTTTCTCGTTTAAATTGTATTTAACGCTGGTAAATTAGTCGTTTTGTAATTTGATATTCACTTAATTTATGGGGGAAGGGGGAATGGTAATTAGATTTAGTTACAAGGTGGGTGCATATCAAAAAGGTTTGAGAAACCCTGTCTTAAACAGCAGTAACTTATTCCTAGAGTCAAAAACTGAATTTTTTTCCGTCTTTTCTCATCACGAGAGAAAGAAAAAAAGGATATACTTTTTCTTCGCATCATTTTCCATTTTTATGTACTTAGAAACTCAATAGAAATCAAGGAAGGAGAAAATTTTAAACAACTTTATTTCAAATAGAGTACAAATAAATAACCCATGTAAAAATGTGAATATAATTTCAATTCATTTAAGTATCTATACACGATTTCCATCATGTCCGGAAAATCTCTTCATATCGGTAACAAGAAACAGATGGTTATTATTTGGGGTAACTTCAAGGTTTTTTTAAAACTATATATATGAGAGAGAGAGAGAGAGAGAGAGAGAGAGAGAGAGATCAATTTCATTACTACTAGTGAAGTTAGGCGGCTTGGATAGAGACATTCAAGAAACCTATTTAAAATAAATAAGCCAAGAAAATTAAAAAAGAGCCGGTAACAGTAAATGTTAAAATCATTTCCGGATGAAAAAGAAAAAAAACCCAAAAAAAAAACATTGAATCAAGTAGCACTCAGTGACCTCATAAGTACTAAATCACTCAGTGTGTGTGTGTGTGTATATATATATATATATATATATATATATATATATATGTGTGTGTGGTTGTGTCATAAATTTCCGTTTTAGTTAAAAAATAAATTAAAAAAATAACATTTATTCAGGAATAATTTAACAATGAATTTATTTCAGTCAGTACTATATTCGCCATTATTTTTAAATCACTTCTTGCCATTTATAAGGTAACTTGTTGATAAATCTCAAATAAAATTCAGCTTATTTCGAACTGAAATTTTTCACAAATGTTTTTACTAGATCTTGAAAAAAAATTTTGTTTTTCAGAGCATTTTGCAAAAGAACGAAAAAGATGGAATTCACTTGGTGCAAAGTCTGCTGAATATGCGTTATTGCTGTTGAATGGAAATTTACTAAGCTTTTTGCTTAGATGTGGCACAAGGCCATATGAAAGGGGCACCCAATGAGACTCGAACTCACTCGTGTAGGTTTGCTAGTCGAGCTTGCTAACCATTACACCACGTAGCCTTGCGTTAGCCAAGAGAAAAAACGTTTCTCCTATTGACGAATATGGAGGCGTTTTCTTAAATTTTCCTACACACGTAGCTGTTAAGTGTATAAGTCTGCTTTGAGTGTGATTGCAGTTTAAAAACTCAGAAAGAATAATACAGTCGGGATTTCGCTACATCCACAGTAACTTTTCTTCCATGAAGCTCTGCCTTTGATGTAGACCGCAGAGATTCATCCTTGTCAATCCACTGCCTTTTGCATTGATCATCGTCATAAAACACCCATTTTTCCTCACCTGTATTGATGTTCTTGAGAAACGGATCATTTGTCTTGAAAGAAGACTCGTCGCTATGGATATGCGATCTTCTTTATTCTTCTCACTAAGGTGATGAGGAAACCAAACATACAGTTTCTCAATTTCCCTATCTTTTTTCAAGTGTAGACAAATTGTTAATTGGGATGTGTTGAGGTTAAGTGCTAATTCTCGAGTACTCTTGTGCGGATTGCATGTAACCTATTCTCTTAAAGCATTTTGATCGAAATCCGATGAGTGTCCTTGTTTGGGTTCATCTTGCGATGACGTGTCACCAGAATGAAACTTAAACCAGTTTCAGACTTAGCGGTCAGTAATGATACATTGACAATAAACAAAAGACATTTTCTTAATTGTTTCTCTAGCGTTTTTTGTTGTTGTTGTTGTTCTTAAACTCACACAATATTACATGTCAAACATGCATTTTCAGTTCGTCCACTTTAGGGGCATACGCGGACTCTTTCACTGAAATACGAATAACCAAAGAAAACAGCTTTTTTTAATCAGCTAATTTCCGGTTGCGTTTAAAACATTGGAAGTTTAAAATAAATAGTAACAACTTGTTTTTAAAAAGAGGAAATTTTTCACGACTCGACCAAATATGAAATATTTATTTCCTCACATTTAATGCATGCAGACAAAAAAAATTATTCAATGATAGATTCAAAAAATCATTCTCGACCACTTTTACCTATATTCTGTGAACAGAAACGAAACTTGTACGGTTTCAAGACTTCTTTTTTTTAAACAATACAAAAATTATAAATGGAATATTTAATTGTATAATAACAATTAAATACCTGGCAATACATAAACTGTTTTAACAAAGTGATTATCAGGATCTCTTCATCCACAGCGGGAAGTTCCATTAATTTTTCATTAATAATAATTTTATTAATACCATTAATAGAAAAAAAATTGATGCATTGTATTTTAATTTCTCTTAAATCTGTATTTTTATCATTCTTATCAAATAAACAAACCTCTTTCTTCTAAAAACATCTGTTATAAAAACGGATATTTTCCAATTCAGTATTTTTAATAAAATTTGTTTAAGATGTAATTGTTTTTCTTTCATGAAAATCTAAGTATATGCGTAGTTAACGACACCGAAATTACTCCTATATTTTGCACGGGTGGTGTGTAACCCATACTTCACTAATGACCATACTAGCCAATCTAGCATTTTGCTCGGGGCAACTCATCTACAAGATCCAGTGATTTTTGTTATGTTAGAAAGGGATTTATAAACGAAAACTAATAAATTCATCCCCTGTGGAGCCCATCCTTTCATTTATCCTGCCAAAAATTTTGGGGTCAATAGGGACCATTTTAAAAAGCTCAACTCTGAACCGTCAAAAAGCACGACCATATCGAAAGAACCATCAAAATTACTTATCTCTAATGAATAAAACTGATATCTCAATACTTTCTAACAAAAAGGAACCGCAACCAGAAAAAAGACTGGTTTTAACAATATGTCAACTTGTTTCAGGTTATTTTATGCCAAAGGGTTAGAGAGAATTGCTTTCAATTGGTTGGTTGTTTGGGTTTTATGGCATATCGACCTTTGTGGGTTACTTAATGCCAAAACCATTTTTATACAAATAATCAGTTCTATTTCAAACAATTGTTTAGCATGAGTACACAGCTTAATTGTCAAAAACATATCTATTTCAAGCTATTCGGTTGAGTGTAAGTATAGATTTTGTTTATACACAATTAAATGTCAAAACAGTTCTATTTTAAACAATTCAGTTTAGCGTAAATACAGTTTCAATGTCAAAAACAGTTCCATTTCAGACAATTCAGTTTAGCATGATTACACAGTTTGTCAAAAACATTTCTATTTCAAACAATTCAGTTAAGCATAAGTATTCAGTTTAGTTCTATTTAACCCATAGAGAGAGCCCTATCATGTGCTACCTTTACGGGCCAAAGTTGACCAGGAAACAATGGCAATGAAGGGGTGCTCCACATTCCCCAAAGCCCCAGCATCACTGGAACCTCACCATCAGATTGCTTAGCGTCATATGCAGGACACTCGTTGGGGGGGGGTCTTACCCTTCTGCAGAGGTGCAGTCGGTGTATTCTACAGCCCCAGCCGACTGGGCAATATACAGAGTTAATATTAAAACAGTTTTATTTCAGATAATTCATTTTAACACAAGTACGCAGTTTTAATGTCAAAACAGTTCTATTCTAAACAATTCAGTTTAGCATAAATACGCAATTTAAATGTAAAAAACAGTAAACCCAAGAAAGCACAATTTAGTTCTATTTAACCCATAGATAGGACCCTTATCAGGTGCTACCACTCCGGGCCAGAGTGGACTTGGGAGTGATGGCAATGAAGGGGTACTCCGCATTCCCCAAAGAACCTTACCATCAGATTGTTTAGTGTTATATGCAGGATACTCGTTGGGAGGTGGGGGTCTTACCCCTCTGCAGAGAAGCAGTCGGTGTATTCTACAAGCCCAGCCGACTGGGCAAGAATAGCATTCATTTTTACATTATTTGTGTAATCTCAATAAGTTTTTTTCCACACGGTCTTATCGAATACGAATTTTAGTGGACCTGGGAATAATGGCAATGAAGAGGTACTTCACTTTCCGTATCTCCATAACTGAAGCCTCACCATCAGATGTAGTTCGTGTGATATCCAGGACACGCTTACCTGATTTAGAAACAATCCTACCGGGTGAGTGAGAAAACAATGGGGGGGGGTTAAGAAGCCTCTCATCAGGTAATATCGGCTTAGCAGGCCTGACTTTATTGCTCGGAATCTGAGATGCCCCCAAATGGGTAATGCCGACTTCACCAAGCATTTTTTGTAATGGCCGTGCACAAGTTTCGATCCGTACGTGGCTCCCCCATTATAAAAGGATACCATTTGAAATCCGATTCGGTGCAAAGTCGGATACTCTATTTTTTTCTTTAGTGGGGAGGTCTTACCCTGCTGCAGAGGATATAGTTAATGTACTATCAGCCTCGGCAACAGGTTCAAAGAAAAAGAAAAAAAAGTTTAAGTTAAATTTTTAATTTCTTTAAAAGAATAGTATATATTAATTCAATTTGGAATTTGTTACCAAGTTTAAACTTTTGGATGTTATTGTAAACATGCAAAAAAATGTATTGAATGCTGCGTTTATTAAATACAATAAATTTTTATGTAGCCTCTAAACATGCCCCTTCTTCCACTGTAGGACGGTTAAAAAAAAGTTGAGGAAAAGTTTCAAAATATTCCTAAAATTGACACATCAACAGAAAATTCAAAATGAATAAATAAATAAGTTAAAGGTATTTATTGTTTATCTAAATGAACCACTAAAAAAACAATTATCAGATCAAGGTTATGCGTTCGGAAAATATCTTTTAATATATAAACTAAGTTTTAATTCCAGAAAATACTAGAGTAAAAACATTTTTAAAACTCATTTTTGCTGGTTTCTGTTAAGAGGATTAATAAAATATGAGAAATATTGGAAGAGGAAATTGATAACCACCCTTTTAAAAAATTCGACCTCACCTTTTTCTTTCGGTACTTAAAGGAATTTAGGTTCATAGCGTCTTGGGTAAATCCCAATACAAAAAGCAACATGTGTTAATCGTCTCAAGACTTAGTGAAGAAGTGGGAGGAAATAGAGGATTGAATGGTGGTAAATCAGAGAAGTGTGTGGGATATTTTCCTTCCCAGCACCCCATTAAGAATTACTATTCTCTTATCAGGTGACAGGAGTTTTTGGACAGAGTAAAAATTATTCAGGTGAAGAAAAAAAGCGAGTTGAGCAAGGCAGTGCAGAGATAGACACACAGGTTCCTTCTCAAATATCGAGTTTATTCATTTTTTAGCAGTTTTGAAATCTCAACTACTAACCATGTTTCGTTTAAATAGGTTCTTTAATAGCCCAACTCAAGTGCATGAATTCACCCAACTCCTCCTGCAAGAGAAAGAAGTGACATTTTTGCGTTTGAGTCACATCTTTACTTGAAATATCAACTGTTTGGGTCACCCAAACAAAATCCACACTCACATGATAGCTTTTATAATACTAACAAAAGCGATCTTTTGGAATGAAAATTAAATACTCCTAATGCCATCGAACGAAAAAAAACCCAACCTTTTCAAACAACCCAATATAGAAAACTTTAGACATTCTTTAATTCACTGGCATAAACAAGTAAAATGCTAATAGTTACAGAATTTAGCTACATACCTACAATATGAGCGAGACTTAGATTTTCATATTTTTATGTTTTGTCACAAACAAAAATATACTTTTCCAACTTGAAACCAACTCACAGATAAAAACAAAATATTTAGAGAGACAGATGAAGAGAACAAATGGCTTCGTCTTTGTAACCTTCCGGGCGTTAAAAGAAGGAGGAAAAAAAATAATCAATATTTTTCGAAGACGCTAATGTATTCTGAGTATATATGCAATTTTCTCAACTAAGATTTCCATGGTTACCAGTACTTAGACATAACAGAAGTGATATCAAGAGATATTTAATGTTTAAAATCCTTTCTGATGATAAAAAAAAATGAACAAAGACTAAAGGTAGGACTACACTTGAAAATCGAACTGACCCTATATGAAGTAAAAAGTAAAATCCTCAGATAATAGAGATACATAATATTACGGTAGCCCAATTGTGTGGGAAAGGAACGGGAGACAGGAACAATTGAGATCGTCCAAACTACAGCATTATTCAGATCGGCTACAATACTTAGAAGCAGTGCCGACCCAAGGAGATACGAAACCCATTTGGGAACGTATGTATTGCAATGTGCATACAAATTTTCTCCCTCCGGTTGTGACTAAATAGTAAAGCAGACTGGACTCTATAACCTTAGTATGGCAACCAATCTAGGAGAAAGAAAACTGAATTCGAACCTAGTAAACTCCACTTTAAAATTTACCTTCAGTCACATCCTGCTTGTGCAAAAGGTGGGTATATATCTCGTAATGAGTTGTGTGTACTTGTCTAATCGAGAATTGGATTATTGGTCCAAGTGGCTTAAAGCCGGCTCTGTTAAAAAGAGTCTTCCTGAGAACTAGTGTCACTCACATTCCAGAGAGTTAAAAAAAATTACATTTAAAACTTGGAGAAACTCACAAGGAGTAAAATAATATCTTCAGTTGAATGTATTAAATCTGAAGAGCCGTCAACTGATTATCGCTGTCATTCGTTTATTTTGGTTGGGTTGGGATATCAACCATTGCCGATTATCTAATGTCAAATCCTGTTTATACAAATATATTAAATACATGATTTGTAAATTTGTTTTGTTGATAACCTTTTCAAACGAGCCGAAGCTCATTTTTTGGCACACAGTTAAATGTTTCCAAGTATTTAATTGTATCAGTAATAATTCATTTAAACATCAATCATTTGTTTATACATGGTTAAATGATCAAACAGTTCTATTTGACCCATACATAGGACCCAGTCACGAGGAAGAGGTACCCAGCATTACTGGAGCCTCACTATCAGATTGTCCAATGTCATATCCAGGACACTCGTCATTTGTATTTTCTAAACTCCACATTAAACCGATCTCTTGTTACATTCTGGCCTTGTGGGGAGCTAGACAAATTCTGCGATAAGTTTATTCGGCACTCAAATTGATGAACACTCAATAACAGCAGGGACTTGAAGCAACCAGAGTATGCAAGATTAAGTAAATTTTAGTAAAAATAAATAAGCTTCAGAAAATGGATTACTGCAATATCAAATATTTATTGCCCAAGATAGCTTTTTAAAAATGCAAAGCTTAACGGGTGTCATTAACAAAGAATAAATCCGATATGCCGATGAAGTTTAGAATACGCAGATAGTATCCCCTGTTGAGGAGTGAAACACCCTACCCCGCAAAAAATTGAAGTGTGTTTCGGTCTCTTTGTTTAATGACATCAACCTTAGTGAGTTATTCAATGTCAAAGCCATCCTTGTAGGACAATAGCTAGGAAGATAAAGGAACTCATACCTTTTCCAAGGGCATTAGCCCGAAAGTGAACGCAATAGTGCAACTGGAGGTCGAACTCGCTTACTACACTGCCACAGTCCAGAACGTTTAGCCACGGAAACTTCCTCTTGAGAGTGTCTTGTGTACGAGACAAAACTGCTTCTGGTGAAGGTTACAGTTCTCGAGATTGTGGAGTATCTTTCGTTACCATTACTCCTAGGTCAACTGTTATTCCACTATCACGGAGTGGAAGTACTTGTTGGGGTCCAATCGATCGGTTTAAAAATTATTCGTATTTGATAGAACCATTCACAAAAAATATCAAGTACAATGAACCCGATTCCCTAACCTCTAAGCCTTAAACTGATTAACATGACATTATATATCACATACACACCATACTGCACCTTTGAAGTACTAAAAAAAATTTCTAAAACAATTATGTTCACTTGATAGGCAAATTGTGGGTGCATGTGAGAAGATGTATGACCGTAAATCTATGTCTTACCAGTTAGCATACACTTATAATGTAGTGCTATCCAAGTGAAAATATGCAAGCTATCATCTTAAAATCTATGTCAATACTGAGTCTCGACAATATGGAACGAATTGGTACTGTATTTTTTTTCTCGAAAATGATTTTTGGAGCTTGTGAAATACAACTAGATGTTAAATTGTATCCATGTATAATTTACTCTATGTTTGTGTGCATTCTTATATACCTGACATTAACTCAATTATATTTACCACCGTCGACAGGGCTTAGACTATGCTGACTGTATCCCATGCAGAGAGATAATAACCCCCATAAAAAAAAATTCCTAAGTATGACACTAAGCCTCATCTAGTATTGAGGTTCCAGGTCTGGAGCATGTGAAGTACCATTACTCCAATGTCCACTAAACCGACATGATAGCACTTGTTTGGATTTTATGACATATCAACTATTCTAAGTTATTTGAGATTATATATATATATATATATATATATATATATATATATATATATATATATATATATATATATATATATATATATAATTTGTAAACCCATTTGCAGATAAACATTCTTAAACGAGCCTGAGCTCTTTTTTGCACATCGTTAAATGGTTTTAAGTATTGCTATATAACAATCACAATTTAACATCAGTTATTTGTTTGCACAGATTGTTCGATTTGACCCATAGATAGGACCCTATCAGGTGCTACCACTCCGAGTCAAATAAGCCTAGGAGCAATGGCAATGAAGGGGTACTCAGCATTCCTCAAATCTCCAAGGCTGGACCCTTGCCATCAGATGGTTTTTAATGTCATATCCGGGATACTCATTGATGTGGCTTACCCCTCCGCAGAGAAGCAGTCGGTGCATTCTACAGCCTCAACAGACTGGGCTGCCCATCTATGAGTCAAATAGATCAGTTTGAAATTCATTACTATTAGATAGGAATACTTGCTGCAATATAATTAGATTATTTTTATTAATAGTTACTGGTAGCTATAATTGTTTAGTAAGGATTTAGTGATTTCGAGCTCTGACCAAGACAAATTCTTTAGAAGCAGTTGCATGAAACCATATAGTTATGTTTGATAGGAACGCTTGAAACCGTGCAGCTGTGGGGAAATTATTAGTGTTTTATATATAAGTTTTCTCTCGAGCTGACAAAGGAAAGAAGCAGAAGATACCTCGCAAAAACAATTACCGACGCCGACTACGCCGATGACATAGCGATACTGGCAAATACACCCAACCAAGCCGAAACACTACTGCATAGTTTGGAACGAGCAGCCGCAAGCATAGGCCTCCATGTCAATGCACACAAAACGGAATATATGTGCTATAATCAAACAGGTGATATCTCCACAGTAGACGGAACCCCTCTTAAACTAGTAGACAAATTCACTTACCTAGGAAGCAGCGTCGAATCAACCGAAAAGGACATCGACAAAAGTTAACAAAGGCATGGACAGCCATCAATAGGCTATCGATCATATGGAAATCAGACCTAACCGATAAAATGAAACGCAGTTTCTTCCAGGCAGCTGTCGTATCGATACTGCTGTATGGATGCACTACATGGACGCTAACAAAACGGCTGGAGAAGAAGCTAGACGGCAATTACACAAGAATGCTGCGAGCAATCTTGAACAAGTCCTGGCGGCAACATCCCACAAAACACCAACTATACGGCCACCTGCCTCCTATCACGAAAACTATCCAAGTTAGACGAACCAGACATGCAGGGCACTGCTGGAGAAGCAGGGACGAGCTCATAAGTGATGTACTCGTATGGACCCACACATATAGCCGGGCAAAAGCAGGACGACCAGCACGAACATACATTCAGCAGCGATGTGAGGATACGGAATGTAGCCCTGAAGACCTGCCAGAGGCGATGAACGATAGGGAAAAGTGGCGAGAGAGGGTCAGGGGTATCCGTGCTAGTGGCACGACATGATGATGATGATATGCAAGTTACATTGGTCATACAACAAAATTATCAAGGAGGGTCACTTTACACCTTTCAGATTCTAGCTTCATATGTCAACATTTAAAAAAACAATTGTCTTAATGCAACATATTTTAGTTAATATAAAAATACACCATACAGACAATAATATAAAAAAAAATTAAAAATCCTAGAAGCTTTGTATATAAAAGCTAGACAACCCACTATTAACAGAAATCACTTCGAAACTAGCGACAGCATTATAAAATGTTTAAAATAGATAGAACAAACTATATTACGAAAGATAGAACAAATTTTATCCAACTTCACGTAGTAGAAATATTTAAAAATAAACTACCACTACGGCTTAGCATCGCCTTGGTGATATAAACAAGCCTCACTATAGTGATAAAAAATAAAAATAAAATAATTTAGTTTAAATATTAAACAGCTTTAATTCATAAATAAATATACACAATATCTTGATAATGGTTTTGATAAGAACCGAAAGTACTCGGTATATCACAAAAGGCTCCTTTGGAGAAATCATTTACAAATTTCAAGATTGAAACAAAACATAAGGACTCATGAAAGAAAAAGAAAAAACTTTAAAGTAACAAGGATTCCATTTTATTTCACCAAACCTGTTTACATATATACATATAACTTTTGTGTGCAAAAAAAAAACAACCTCAAACACGAAAAATGTAAATATGAGCGAATAGTGAATGCGATTCCCTCGCCTCTAAGCATAAAATAACCCTAGACGAGTTGACATCTTATTATCAAGTTTTTTTTAGGAGACTGTACGTAATGCCGTTTTATCTTTTAAGAAATATATTTGGTAAAAAAAAGTTAACTGAAGTAGCTCTAAGCGTCTTATTACTGTATACGACACGAAAATCTTTATTTTTCAGAAATATTCCCATTATATTATGGCGCTTTAACATTGAGAAAATGTCATTTTTGACCATCCGTACTTCAATTACCCTCAGGGGACGTTTGTAATTTTAAACGCGCTTTCATCATCTTTAAGCAAAGAAAACTGACAATACCCCAAAACTGTTAAAAGATTAACAACTGAAGTATAATCTAAGCTGCAGCCATTAATTCTATCTGAAACATTAATTTCGTTTTTAAATTGGGAGTAAATTTTAAAAAGATACCCCCAAGTGTCCATATCTACAATGAGTCTTACTTCTTGGGGGTACGTAACATCCTCTCGCTGCCGAGAGATAGATAATATATAACTACTGAAAATATTGCGCAAAAAAAAAAAAAAAAAAATTTTTTTTAAATTACCCAGAAGTTAATTTCTTTTTCAGCGCAATATTTTTTTGCCACAATTTAAAAGCTTAGGGGAAAAACCTTGTCCCATAGTAGAAGCTATTTCAAATGCATGAAGCTCACTGAGAAGTTGGATATATCATATATGATGGCTTATCAATTTAGGCTAGATAAAAGTACTGGTAGTCTACAGCATCTAGATAAATATTAGCTTATCTGATACTTCAGCATCGCATATAAATAATACCCAGAGGATATTTTTTAGCTATTATTTTTTTAACCACGCATATAGCATCAAATGCATTATCAGGTACTTATTTAGAATAGCACACTAAGAAAATACCTGTGGTAACGTTGGTTATATATATATATATATATATATATATATATATATATATATATGAGAGAGAGAAAAATGTAGTACTTATAGTCCCTATCCAGACAAGAATAAGTTTCAATTCTATTTTAAAAAATCTTGTTGGCCAAAATGATTTTTCAAGAGACGAGACAATCTCCCCCTCAGCCAGAAAGTGGGGATTTTTCTTTTTAAATATTTAAACGGTGAATTGGTTAGGGTTAATTAGCCAATTTATGTCTAAGATTTTAGAATGGTTAGGTGGGAGAGGAAGGTTATAGAAATCAATATGGCTGCCTTTTAAAATGGACATTATTTTGGCCTAGCGGTTAGCGTGTTCGCCAAAGGTCCGAGAGACCAGGGTTCACTCCCAGGTCGAGTCAAACCAAAGACTCAAAAAATTATACTTGATGCCGCCTTGCTTAAATACTCAGCATTATAAGGTATGGATCAAGGGTAAAGTGGAGCTATCCAGGGAAAGGAGTAGCGGCTTTCCTTACAAACTCGGTGTAGTAGCTATTGAAAAGTCCCCCTCGACTACGGTCGCCAACTTTACTTAATTTTATGTAACTTTATAAATAAAACGACAATGACAAACTTATATATATATATATATATATATATATATATATATATATATATAAGCATCACGGGAGTCATATGCCAAGTAAGTACCAGGTATTATTTCAATCAAAACAATGTGGAGTATTTTTTATACTAAATTTACTGGAAGATGGCCAGCCAATTAGTAAATAAATGTTCAAGCATTTAATTTAAGATTTAATACTCATCTCTTGAAAAATTATAACGGTCCGGATAAGTGCGAACGAAAATCCTACACTTAGGTTAGAAATTGGATTAGAAACTTCAGTTTCCAAGAGCTAACGAAAATGATACTTTTAAACAAAATTTCAGTCTTATCTTACGAAAACACTAACAAAATAATTAAATCTTTATAACCCTGATATCTAACTATTAAACCTTCAATGAATACAGCTATGCAAATCAGGTTTATGAATTTATACTTCTCCTCCTGAAAGCATAACAACTTAAGTCGAGACAGCCTTATTGAAACATTAATAACTTTCTTTGTTTTCTTTTCAAGAAATGAAAAATGGAGTCATGGTTGAGACGAATCAATTTTCATCTATTTCTTAATTCAATTGGCTTTTTATCAGCAATTTAAAAACACTTCTACATTATCATCAGTCTTGTTACCTTGCTGCTGCTCTGATTATTATTTCTGCATTTTACATACGGTAAACGTAAAATTATCTTGACTACACATGACACGGTCGTATATCATTATCCTTAAAACACATTTTAATTGCTCCTCTGAAAGTTTAACTCAATTTTCTAAAGGACAAGTCAGTTTCTTTTTTAAATAATATTTCTTAATAGCTTCATGATCATAATTAAGTAGCACGAAACTTCTTTCCATCTACAAGTTTGTTTTGTCGAGTTGTTTTTTCTTTTCTTTTTTCCCGCCTCCTCCGCTCTTCTCTTAAGATTATTAGAGAGGAATCTTGAAAAACAATATCTTCCCTCTTTTCATCATTTTAGCAGAAACTTTTTCACCAATTTGAAAATAAAAGTCATTTCTACATTAGGCCAGCTTTCGCCTTAGATCACTGATTTGAGGGAAATGTCTGCAAAAGAATAATAATATATATAGAAAGCATAAATTCAAGAAATCAGTGGAATACCATATAAACTCAAGTACTTAATATTGTTATCTCACGAATTTTTTATGGGTGTTATGCTTTCAAATTCACTTTAAAATCTTTTTCGGCAATAGTTTACACTAAGCCAAAATGATTCGCAACTTCAGATGACTTCATGAACCTGTCTTCACTTTAAGTACTACTACTACTACTACTACTACTACACATTATATATATATATATATATATATATATATATATATATATATATATATATATACACACACACACACACACGGTTAGTCCAAATTTAAAGAATTTAAGTTTGGTAGACATATCCATAAACGTACTTCCGGCTCATTAGGTCGAGTGTTCAGCCATGACCCGGGAGACTAGGGTTCAATCCCAGGTCGGGTCATACAAAAGACTCAAAAAATGGTAATTGATGCCGCCTTGCTTAACACTGAGCATTATAAAAAGGAACGAGTCATGTGGAGCAATCCAGGGAAAAGAGTAGCGTCCTCTCCTACGTCCCGGTGTTATAGCTAATGAAAAGGGAGCCTTCGAGTCGCCCTCGATTACGGTCCATAACTTTACTTCGATATTTTCTTGGGTTAGTCTCGATTAAAAGAACCTAAGTTTGGTGTATGTGATACACGCACACACACACATATATATATATATATATATATATATATATATATATATATATATAAAATGCAATGGGTTAAATTGTCAAATTTATTTCGGAGAATATCATTATACTCTTTGTTTCATCAGATGACCCCACACGTTTAATTTGAGGTTGATTATATATATATATATATATATATATATATATATATACATACACACATATACACACACAGTATTTATAAAGTGATGCAGCAAAATAAAATGTTTTAGTGCTAAATGTTTCGTCAACGAAATAGAGTTTACAACTTTTACAAAATGTTAGGCCACCATATTCTGATGATATTTTTCGGGGTGATTTCTTAACACCAGGGGATTGTGTTGTCATTCATCCGAGACAAGGAATAGCAGACCTACCATATAATCATTGGACAATAAAAATACAGTCACATTTGACATGGAAGCAGAGAGTTATCAAAAAAAAGAAAAATGTGGTGACCATCCTGGATGTATTTGGGATTGTTAAGCAGCCAACAAAAGGATCCAATCAAGTTTCAGTAAACACGTTTGCTCCAGACAAGCACAACAATAGGTCAAGTTGACACACGGTTGTCTTAAGATGTGTGGGAGTGAGGGTAAAATAAAATTTGTTAAATCTTGATACTGGGGGTGCGAAGGGCGATATTTATCCGTGCCTTTCACCAAGCAGGATTTGACACAAGGTCTTTTATAGTGGGGATTTAGGGGGGAAAGAGGGAGGTCGTACACGAGCTGAGACTCGAGCGCTGCTGGTCAATGCTGGTCATAGATTCAATGGACCCAGAGGTCTGGTTGATCGGTTTTGTTTTTCGGGTCATTTAACGCCGAATTAAATTTTGAACACTTCAGTTCAGTATAAGTATAGTCTTTGTTTACAAACAGTTAAATGTAAAAACAGTTCTATTTCAAACAGTTTAGTTTAGCATAAATACACATTTTAGTTCTATTTAATCCATTGATAGGACTACCACTCCGGGAAAAGTCGTCCTGGTAGCGATGGCAATGAAGGGGGTACTCCACATTTCCAAAAGCTCCAGCATGACTGAAACCTCACCATCAGATTGTTTAGTGTCATATCCAGGATACTCGCTGAGTGTGTGTGTAGGGGGGTTACTCGTCTGTAGAGAAGCAGTCGGTGTTTTCTACAGCCCTACCCGAAGGTCTAGTGCAATGTGAATCCATGCTTGTCATTAATTCCACCCACCCGACACGAATGCCAGGTGGCTCCCAGGAAAACTACAGTAAGGCAAGCACGTGGTGTTAATGAGGGTACAAAGGGGAGAACAAGTTAAAAAACCCAAGTGTCGTTAAGATGACCTAAGTATTTGTTTTACTAAATAGTTTGGTTTGTTTAAGGGCATATCAACTCTTCATAGGTTATTTAAGGCCAAAATTAGATTAATTTGTAAATGTGTGACGGTAATATTTTCAATGATCCATTGCATTGTTTTTAATTGTAATTTTATTTATCTATCATCATCGTTTGCCCCGAATTGTATTATTTCAACGGCGAGAAATCTTATACTAATGGTTTTCAAACAGTTCTATTTCAGTCATAGATGGGACTAACGGGCAATACTCCTCTGAAGTAGAGTAATGTCAACAAAGAGGTACTCCATACCCTTCAGACCTACAGCCTCACTACTGGACACTAATTTTGGAGGGAGTGCGACGGAAGGCGTGCTTGCTCTTCTGCAGAGAATAGAATCGACGTATTCTCAGCCCCAAGATCTAAACACGGATCTATAGTCGCGTGAGATTGATTGATACTAATAATATAACAAAAAATACACCAAGTTATTGCGTGAAAGGAAAAAGTGAAATAGCATCAAAATAAGATTAAGAAGTGCTGACTAAGAGGGGAAAATACAACACTGATATATTTGCATTTCTAAACGATACTAGGGCGAGTCAAAAGTTCTGCAATATTAGGGGATCGTGAGGCACGATTTGGCAGGTCTGGATGCTTTCGCAGGTAACGAACCACACACTGGATTGCGAGATGCCGAGCTCGCCTGATACTCTGAGAGCGAATCACCAGATTTGCCAATATGGCTGGAACACGGCCTCAGAATGTACACTTTTAGGGTACCTGACACTGTCTTATCGTCGAAGTTCTTGCGAAGTTTCTTAGCACTGTGATCAAATGGGATTTCACCTTCCGTTACAAGTGTTTTCGGTTGCTTCTGCGGAGTTATGACTCAGTTCAAACTCAGAACGTATAAGTTCCCAGATTATACGACGGTGCACGTTCATCTGCGCAGTTTTCAAATCACACACACGGAGTGAAGCAATGCATAATGTGTCAACGCACCAACAATCAATATACTACCAACCATAGCAGGTACTTACTACAGTTGAAACTGCTTCGGTCACGTGATATACGTACCGCAAACTAACGTGTACAACCAAAATATTGCAAAACATTACTCACCCTGGTCCTTCATGTTGCCATAATAGAATTTCTCATGACTATATAAAGAGGAGGTTGTATGAACAAGATATATAAGACAATGTTTAAGTGAATATTTGTGATTTTTTTTTTTTCTGAGTGCTGAGACAATTGACAGAGGTAATTTTGACATATTATAGCATGATTATAGAAATTCAATACAAAATGCATAAAAATGAATTATGACAAGTTTGTGATTTTGTTTCACTTCTTACTGAACCTTTAAAAACGTACATTTTTTCTTCTGTTCCAAAAGGTTACAAAACGGACTTTCAACAGAACAAGCAAGTTGTAATAATAAATCTGACCTTTAAACACGACTACCAACAGAAAGGTGATGAATGAATACATATAAAATAAAATAAAAAAGTAATATTTCTTTTCTGGCACTAATTTCCTGGAATGAAAATGAAAAAATAGGAAGACTTCATTTTTTTTTCTTTTTAAAGATCACTGTTCTGATGATACCATATTGCAAAAAGGTCTTCAGAAGTCGTTTATTATCATCAATGATAATTCAAAATTATAAGAAAGAAATACACCCACATATCTAAATAATGATACCATTTTCTGTTATATTTGCGTTACCAGAACAGAGCAAAAACATAAGATTTTTTTCTAAATTCTTAGTATCCAATTTCGGTTGGAAAATCAAGCAACTTTGAATCCAATTTCTATCTCAATAGTTTCACATATCTGTTTACACACAGCCCAATCATTACATATCAAGCGTGATAACTTAAATATTAACCAGAGTATTTCCCCAATTTATTTTAATGACACGTCAACCAGTCTAGGGTTATCTTATGCTTACAGGTTAGGTAATTGCGTTCATTTTACGTTCATATTTACATGTGTAGTTGTTAATTTTTTGTACACAGTCCCATTGAATACGAATATTTTTCGAACAACCCTACTTGACCTAACAGATGAGATCCTTAAAGCTACTACCACTCTGGTCAGAGTGGACCTAGAAGTAATGGCAATGAAGAAGTACTCCAAACTTCCCAGAACTGGAGCTGCACCATCAGATGCAATTTGTTGTCATACCCAGGACACCATTTTTTGGTGGGAGTGAATCTTACTCCCTCTACTAGAGGGTACAGCATATTCTAAACACAACCGACGAAGCCATTTATTTAGGATCAACTGTGAATTCTATAAATCAGAAGTAACGACACTGAGTTTAAAGGCCACTTTAAGCAAGCAAAAATAAATGGTTTGGTTGGGTTTTATGGCATATCAACTCTTGTAGGCTATTTAATGCCACTTTATACGTATATATTCAATATTTGGTTTGGTTTGGTTTGGTTTGGTTTTATGGCATATCAACCATTATAGGTTATCTAATGCCAAATCCTCTTTATACATATACAGTGGGGTAAAATAAATATTATAAATATATATTATACTGCCACCGCCGAAATTTGACAGTTGGTACCATGTTCTTTGGTGAGTAAGCTTCGCCATTTTTCCTCCACACATGGATTTCGATGATTATGACCAAACAACTCAATTTTAGTTTCATTTGTCCATAATACTAATTCCCAAAACGAATTTTCCTTATGCTATCTTACGAATTTCAAATTTGCATCTCTATGTCGTTTCAATAGGAGAGGAGTTTTCTTTGGTCACCGTGACTTTAGACCATTCCTCAACATTTCATTACTTATTGTTCGTTTGGTTATACTACATCCTGATGAATGCAAATCTTCCCGCAGCTCTTCACGCGTAACCATTTGATTTTGGTTAATCAGGCGTCCTAATTTTCTTGATAATCTCGGAGAAATCTTCCTTGCCAGCACCTGTTCTTTTTTGTTTTCAACTGTGTTACGTCTTTTAAACCTTGCAATGAATGAACTTACCGTAGAAAAAGGAATATTCAGGTTGCTTGAGATATTTCTGAAACTTTCCCCATCTTTCCAAAGCTTAACAATTAGTGCTTTTTGTGAATTACTCAATTCTTTACCTCTTGCCACGATCATAACTTTCTCGGATGACAAGCAATTGCAGAAAGTTCCGGTTACGATTTTAAGACTAACTATAGTTACTGATAGCTTTAATGGAACAATCTCGAAAAATATTACAATGTTGTACTGTACGATCACTTTTTTCACTCAGGAAAATTATTAAATAGCATTAATTTCTGTAAAATTAATTGTAACCTAAGTTTATATACACATTAGTAGAATATACCCTTATACAGTAAATGTATTTAAAAATTTTGTTCATGCTAGGTTTGAAAGATAAAAAATAAAAATTTTCATATGTAAGAATATTTATTTTAGCCCACTGTATATTAAATATATATCATTTAGTTTGGTTGGGTTTTATGGCATATCATTGTAGGTTATTTAATGCCAAATCCTCTTTATACATATATAAAATATATGATTTGGTATGGGTTTTATGGCATATCAACTATTGTAGGCAATTCAGTGCTAAATCCTCTTTATACATATATAAAATATATGATTTTGTATGGGTTTTATGGCATATCAACTATTGTAGGCAATTCAGTGCTAAATCCTCTTTATACAGATATAAAATATATGATTTGGTATGGGTTTTATGGCATATCAACTATTGTAGGCAATTCAGTGCTAAATCCTCTTTATACATATATAAAATATATGATTTGGTATGGGTTTTATGGCATATCAACTATTGTAGGCAATTCAGTGCTAAATCCTCTTTATACATATATAAAATATATGATTTGGTATGGGTTTTATGGCATATCAACTATTGTAGGCAATTCAGTGCTAAATCCTCTTTATACATATATAAAATATGTGATTTGGTATGGGTTTTATGGCATATCAACTATTGTAGGCAATTCAGTGCTAAATCCTCTTTATACATATATAAAATATATGATTTGGTATGGGTTTTATGGCATATCAACTATTGTAGGCAATTCAGTGCTAAATCCTCTTTATACATATATAAAATATATGATTTGGTATGGGTTTTATGGCATATCAACTATTGTAGGCAATTCAGTGCTAAATCCTCTTTATACATATATAAAATATATGATTTGGTATGGGTTTTATGGCATATCAACTATTGTAGGCAATTCAGTGCTAAATCCTCTTTATACATATATAAAATATATGATTTGGTATGGGTTTTATGGCATATCAACTATTGTAGGCAATTCAGTGCTAAATCCTCTTTATACATATATAAAATATATGATTTGGTATGGGTTTTATGGCATATCAACTATTGTAGGCAATTCAGTGCCAAATCCTCTTTATACATATATAAAATATATGATTTGGTATGGGTTTTATGGCATATCAACTATTGTAGGCAATTCAGTGCCAAATCCTCTTTATACATATATAAAATATATGATTTGGTATGGGTTTTATGGCATATCAACTATTGTAGGCAATTCAGTGCCAAATCCTCTTTATACATATATAAAATATATGATTTGGTATGGGTTTTATGGCATATCAACTATTGTAGGCAATTCAGTGCTAAATCCTCTTTATACATATATATTAAACATATGATTCGTAAACACATTTTGTAGATAACATTCTTAAACGAGTCTGAGATCTTTTTTTCACAGTTAAATGGTTTCAAGTATTGCTATATAACAATTACAATTTAACATCAGCCATTTGTTTGCACACAGTTTGCTCTACTTGACCCATAAATAGGGCCCTATCAGGTCCTACCACTCCTGGACACAGTGGACCTGATAGCAATGGCAATGAAAAGGTACTCCACATTCCCCAAATCTCCAAGGCCAGAATATCGCCATCAGATGCTTTAATGTCATATCCAGGATACTCGTCAGTGGGAGGGGAGGTCTTACTCCTATGCAGAGATGCAGTCAGTGTATTCTACAGCCCCTACTGACTGGGCTGGCAAAAATAGAGATTTCTCCAGAAGCAATGAGTATCACAAGCCCAGCATCAACAAAAGTTGGGGCTAATACAGATGAGGATGAGAATATTAAATAGGTTTATCAAGAATGTTGCAGAAATACTTACACTCGTTTCCATTAAAACTCTTAGAAACGGTTAGAATTTAAGGTTTTATTCGTTTTTTGAACTACTACACCCTTGTGGGTCGACCAACAAAAATCTACATTCATCAGCTCTGTGCTAACACTGGATGCTGTCTAGAGGATTTACTGAGAGCGATGGCTGGTAGGGACGAGTGGTGAGAGAAGTATTCATTCTAACAATACGCTTTGATAATGATGGTTTGATAAAGTCAAAATATTTGGATTAAGAACCTTAATCTTTTATTCTTGGAGCAAACATACTTCAGTTATATAACAGATGATGGACTTTGACAACGTAAAAAATAAAATAAAAAAAAAGAAATGAAAAGAAAAAGAAAAGAAAAAAAAACTAGTCACGCTGATTGAAGTTTTTCAAAATGAATCATTTATATCCAACAAATTCTCATGACCTTCAATGTAATTAAACAGGCCATTACTAAATTTTTATAGGCAAAGTCACATGAAAGGAAGTGATTCCATTAATTTCAATGTTGAGATTAAAAACAAGTAGATTAGATTTTAATAAATAAATAAATTACTAGAATTAATACATTTCAAAACCTCAATCTTTAAGATCGAGAATTCTGCAAATTTTTTGTCTTGCAAAATATTTTTTGTCACTTATTTTAATTTTCAGACTTATTTAAGATTTAGAAATGTGTGTGTAGTAATGGTTATCGTCGTGGGAAATGGACTAGGCTACCAGAGTTCAAATCCTAAAAGAGGCTGTTAACCATAGCGTAATACCCGTGGAATAAATATGAATCCAACCACTTTCCCTCCAATTATGAGTAAATAGTAGAGCAAGTGGGCTCTTTAACCTTATTATGACAACCAGCCAAGAACGGAAACAATTCAAACCAGTTCTAGACCCGGAGAGGGATGGGTTCCACCAGACCATTCCTGCACAAGACACGCTACATAAATAGCAACCCCATGACCAATTTAGGTTTGTATTGATTTTATAGCATATCAACCAAATCCTTTTTATACATATACATTAAATATGATTTCTAAAGATATTTTGTTGATAATATTTTAAAACAAGCCTGCGCTCATTTTTTGGCACATAGTTTAATGATATCACCTATTTCTATCTAATACGAATGATTCTATTTACTAGTAATCATTTGTTAGTACACAGTTAAATGCTTTCAAGTATTGGTATGTAACACTCCCAATTCTATTAAAACATCAGCCATTTGTTTACAGTTAAATGATCAGCTTTATTTCAAACAATTCAGTTTAGCATAATTCAAAGTTAAATGGTTCCTAGTACAGCTATACATAACTAAAAATTCATTTAAACATCAGTTATTTGTTTACACGTAGTTAAATGATTAAACATTTCTATTTCAAGCAATTCAGTTTAGCCTAAGTCATATGTTTGCCCTCTGTTTAAATGTCAAACAGTTCTATTTGACTCACAGATAGGACCTTACCAGGAGCTACCACTCCAAACCAGAATGAACATGTTTGCAATGGCAATGAAGAGGTACTCCACATTGCCCAAAGCTCCAGTGTTACAGGAGCCTATCAGATTGCTTAGTGTCATATCTAAGACACTGGTTGGAGTCTTACCCCTCTTCAGAGATGCAGTTGGTGCATTCTACAGTCCCAACCAACTGGGTCAGACCAAATTAGGTAAATGAGACTAGTAACAGTATGTGTAAGTTTAGATTGCAACCCCAAAGATAAAATGTGTAGCTCTAATACAGAGCTACTATTTTTGGTTTTATGGCACATCAACTATTGTAGGTTATTTAATGCCAAATCCTTTTATGCATATATATTAAATGATTTGTAAACATTTTATTTATTACGTTTTTAAGTGAGCCTGATTTTTTTTTTCTTTTTTCTACACACACATACTTATAAGTATTGCTATGCAACAATAACAATTTAACATCATTCATTTGTTTGCACACACTTAAATAGATTAACAATAAGAGATAAGTTTGACAGTAATTTAATTTCCAAATGAGTTACAACTAATTTATTTGCACACTGGTATTGCTATAGTTTCTACACAGTTACAAGTATGGCTATTAAACACCAATTATTCTACTGAATAATACTCATTCATTTGCACAGTTAAATGATCAAACAGTCCTATTTCCAACAATTCAATTCAGCATGAGAAATTTGTTTGCACACAGCTTAAATGTCAAACAATTCTATTTGACCCATAGAGGGCCCTATCAGGTGCTCCCACTCCAGGTTAGAATGGACCTGGGAGCAATGGCAATGAAGGGGCAATACACATTGGCCAAATCTCCATCAGATGCTTTAATGTCATATCCAAGACATTCGTTGAAGTGGTGGGAGTCTTACCTCTCAGCAGAGATGCAGTTGGTGTATTCTACAGCCATAGCTGACTGGGCTGTTGACAACCCAAAACCTAATAAATGTGATATACTTTGAAAACTGACAAATTATTTGTTTTCTTAAAAGGAATTTTCTTGTTTTAAAGTATGTTTTAGATCATTGCCATACCCTATTTTGCCTTCATTGATTTTATCAATTTGTAAATGGACATAAACTCAGAGTCAAGTTGACATGAAATTTACACTATCAACTGAACAGAATCTTCTCAGTTTATAGTGTAAATTTACTTTCTCAAAAATGAAATACCACCCAATTTAAACCCAGTCAGCTGGAGCTGTAGAATATGCCGACTGCATCATTGCTGAGGAGTAAGAACCCACTCTTCAACAAGTGTCCTGACATGACACTAAACTGAAACTGGTAGTGAGGCTTTAGTCCTGGAGTTTCTGGGAATATGGTGTACCCTTTCATTACCATTACTCCCAGGTCCACTGACCCAGAGTTTCAGTACCAGTTAGGATCCCATCTATGGGTCAAGTAGAACCATTTAACCAAATCACTATGAGCAAATAAATGAGTCATGTTAAATAGAATTATTAGTGTTAAATGGCAATACTTGAAACCATTAAAGTGCATGCAAACAAATGATCTCTGGCTTGTTTAAAATGTTACCTACAAATTATTCGTTTATAAATCATATTTAAGATATTTACTTTACCCCTTTGCAGGAAGTGTCAGAAATTTAATTTTTAAGCAGAATTTAACAGGTTTGAAACCAGTTTCCCTTTTTCTAGAAAGGTTACAATATAAAGGTTAAAGAGTCAGTCTGCCCTACTATTAACCCATAGATGGAGGGAGAATAATTGGATACATGCTGCTCTCAAGTATATCAATGCTACGTGACAAACGGTATCATCCAGGATTTGAACTTGTGTCCATTTCTTACAACACTAACAATTACACCATGGATGCCTCAATACACAAACAGTATGTATTTGCCACAGAATAACCCACTAGAGTTGATATGCCATAAAACACACACAAGTTTAAATTCGTTTAAAAAAAATTTCCAGGCAAAATGACAGTACAAATTATTTGTATCTTAAAAATTGATAAAAATAAAAGGACATTTTGATTTCTATATGGCAAAGTTGCAAATGCTGAAATATATATATATATATAAGAAAGACTTTCTAACAAAACTTAGTCATTTTTTTTTTAAACATTCCATAATAGTTGAAAAATTCAGTATTTGATTCTAGTTGAGTAAACTTTTTCTTTTAATGGCTACAAAATGAAAATACAGAGACCTCAAATTCTGCAGATAGTTCTAATAAAATGGAATCACCCAAATCTGATAAATGGAATCATCTAAATCTGAATTCTTAAGCTGTTTGAACTTGGTTCTATTTTAGTCACCATCTACCCACCCCTATCTTAGAAGTAAGCAAGCAACAACAATAAATAAAATAAAAACACATACAGGAACTAGTTGGTGAATCACAAGGATTGATTTAACATGCCCCCTAGATTTGATAAAACTAGGTTAAGAGCGGCTGCAGCTTACTATTGAGACACAACTGAAGGGGGGGTAGTAGAGCAAGTAAAGAATGACAAAGATTTTACAAGATAGTTGAAGGGTATTGTAAAAAAAAAAAAAAAAAAAAAAAAAAAAAAGTAAAAATAATCTCAACTTCATAGGGATGAGGCAAACAAGAGAGGTATGTAGGTAAACAAATAGTGTTTAAGATTACAAAGCAGATGGCTTTGATTATTGGTTTCAGGTATTTCCACTATGTAATTAAAAAAAAACAAAAAAAAAAAAAAAAAAAAGTAACCACTGACTCAAATTTCAGCAGGTGAAAACATGAAATCCTGAAGGGGGCGTAGAAAAAAATAAGAGGTTAATGAGATGAGAATTGACGGAGAAGCAAAGAGAGTCGGACAACAAAGAACAGGTCAGCAGATTCTAAAGAAGAAACAAAACTAAAGTGAAAACAGCAGAACACATATAGTGTAACGGTTATAGGCATTGGTTCCCTAAACTTCCAAGGAGACAATCATCTGGAGGTTGCAGGTTCAGTCCTGACTGCAGGCGAGTAACAATACAAGAATACTTAACACTTGTACCCGATTATGGTTAACGTAATCAGAACAGGCGACCCTCATAGATTAAATAAAGGACATGGTTCAAAGTCCCATGTAGGCTTCTGAGTTGGACAAACACCTGAAGAAGGGTGAGGACATTAACCAAAATGTTGTGAATATAAAAGATGAAGACAATAGTCCGAAAAAAAACCCAAAAAAACCAGAAAAAACTGAATGATAAATTGAAGACTTGAAAAATCACTTTCCCCTATGTTAGAGGAATGAATGAAAGCAAAAATCTCGAGTACTCAAAAGTTAGTGTAAAATACAAAATTAAATTTTATAAGTCAAAAACACCCTAATTTCATTTTCCTATACTATCAATTTTTTTCTCGTTCTACTTTCACCAAGTCGTTCCCAAGATCTTATATTGCCACAATGGACCATGATGCATTAACATGGAGGAGAGTTTTAAACTTTTACTCAGAGACTGATTGCTCTACCAAAGCAAGAGAGCAATGTCTGCCCTACTATCTATCGATAGCTGGGAAGGAAAAAGAATTCATCTCAATACAATCTTCAGATGAAACGCGTTTCAAATGTTTCATCTGAAAAATCTTACTTACCCCCAAATAAAAAGAATAAACTTAGTCATGAGGGGAGGAGTGAAAACAATTTATTTCCAATTTTATCTTACTCGACTCGCCAGTATTTGAGCACTTTTATGATTCAAGAAAAAAAAAAAAAAAAAAAAAAAAAAAAAAACTTTAATAATGATTTGTTGATTTCACACACACACAGCAAGTAAGTGACGACAAAGTATTATGTCTTATTGACAGACACAGAAATTGGTTCAGTTTCTCCATCCAGCCAGTTTTATTCTAACTTCTACACTTTAGACTATCTTTATAAAAGTACACTATAATCAAGCACAGACCTTACCTTTAACAAGATGCAGGTTTTTGTTGATATTAGTACTGCTAAACAGGTAAAAAAAAAAAAAAAAAGTTTTCTAAGTGAAGCAACAACCAAATGAAAAAGAAATTGAACCTTTCAAATTGAACAGTGAGCTATGATATAATTTGCGCCTATTGTCCCACAATACAATATAAATAAGAAAGCATACAATTTTCCGATCACCTCCAGAAGTTTGGCATATTCTTCACACCTTTTTTTCAAATGCTCACACCTCACCTAGATGTCTGAGGTGGCAGAGATTTACCCACACAAGCCAATAGGCCTATCTGATCATTCAAGTTATATAAGTGGTCCACTTGATAAAGAAAAAAAGATGACAGACAGCAAAGATTAAATATCATGGTATGGAGGAACGAATAAACATTAGCTTAGACTGACATGAGGACATTAATTTGGAGAGCAGAGAGAGAGAAAAGAATGATTACACACATATACACGAGTGGAGAAAAAAAGCCGAAAGAAGGTGGAAGGAGAAAGAATGAGGAAGAGGAAAGAAAATTTTACCAATTTACTATGGTCTTTAAACATTACTTCTCAGAATGAAAGAGTTTATTTGTTTTCCATAAACAAGACAAAAAAAAAACAAAAAAAACCCAGATTTAATAAAAGACAAGAGAAAAAGCCAATCCTTGGTAGATCTCATACCATCTTGTATTCCACACAACAAACACCGCTGTTATTTAATGTTCCACACACGAAAACAAAAAAAAAAAAACTTTAGTCCCTTTTTCTTCTTCCCATTGATCAGAGCTTGAATTATACATTTTCCAGTGTCAATCATCCCAAATGTCATTTTTGGAGTTTGATGAAATATTCATTAACTAACATTGGCAGATTATGATGACTAATCTGCAGAGGAATTGATGACTGGGAGAGTGGAGGAGGAAGAGGAGATTAAGGTGTAGGTGGGGATGAAGGCAAACAGATTTACAAGAAATTGATGAGACCTTTCAAACCAAAACTTGGAATGAAATATTAAATGTGACATCCAATGTTTGGCCTCCTCTAGCTGTTCTCAGAACACTGGCACCAGCTTATATTTTCTGTTGATAACTAAAAGGCAGAATATTGGACAACAGGTTATGAGGGTTGAGAAGAATAATTAGAGTGAAAAAAAAATATTCTAAAGAGATTCAAATTTTAACCCTAATTCATTTTCAAAGGTTTATTAAACTTTTTTTTTTACCAATAATGATAATTTGGGAGAAAAAAAAGCTATGTTTGTCAGGAAATTGAAAAGGATTCTTAAAAAAAAAAAAAAAAAAAAAAAAAGGTATATGGAAAATATTCCTTAGTCTAAGTTGAAGAAAAATTATGTGATAAGCCAAAATTTACAGGGTGGAACGATAAAATTGTCGCCTTAGAAAAGATGACATGATTCCATTTCCGTTTAATGAAAAACAGTTTTCTTTTTTGTTGCAGACCATCTACTAGTTGTGTACAAATCCCAAGCGCAATAGGAGCTTTCTATCATGTCTGAAAGTGACACAATGTTCAATGAGCAAGATCAGAGAGGCGCCGCTGTACAACTCAGGCGCTCTACCGATCCAAGTTATGACAACAGGACCATTGCCAGCACCTTCAAAATGCAAATCTGAATAGCCACGAATAACAGGGATGTGCCCAGGGTAATAAAAACAAAGTTTACAGCTACGGTTATGGTCTTTGGTGTGGTTTCAAGTGAGGGCCACATCATGCCACCTCACATCTTCAAAGTCGGCTTGAAAGTCAACACCAAAGTGTAACTGAATGTGCTGAAGAGTGTGGTGATCCCCTGGTTCAATCAGGTGGCCAGTGGCAGACCCTGGGTGTGGCAGCAGGACTCGGCGTCGGTCCACAAGTCCAAAGAGAAGCCGGCTTGGCTTCAGGAGTGCTACGACTTTGTACTCTTCTCTCACTGGCCCCCCTCCTTCCCAGTCCTAAACCAGCTGGACTACTTCGTTTGGTCATATGTCGAGAACATCACCAACATGACCTCCCACAACACCAAAGCCAGCCTGATCGCCGCCATCCGCCAAGTATTCGCTGAGCTACCACTGGCACTTGTGGAAAAGGCATGCTCCCAGTTCCGGATCTGTATCGAGGCGGTGATTGAGGCTGAAGGCGGCTACATTAAATAGATGTCAGCTCTACTACATAATCAAGTTACCTGAATTGATTTTTTCAATAAAAGTTTTAAAATAAAGCTGTAGTGTTTTTTTTTTAGGACGACAATCTTATAGTTTCACTCTGTAGAAAAGTATTTATTTCATTCTTCACTCTTGAATTTCACATTTTCTTTTGATTCAGGGGATTATATATAATAAAACCATGAGAAAACGAAAAATGAGAAAAAAGTATAAAAAGATAAGAGCACAAGAAAACAAATCACAAAATTAGTATACATAAATAACTAGGAAAAAAACAAAAACCCTTCCCAGAATGCTCCACACAAGATCTAATAGGATTTCCACCATACAGAAGCCTTTTGGTCTAATGAGTCCCGATCTTATACAAGAGTTACCAAATTTTTTTATTTTCTGTAGAACTTTATAAAGATTTTTTTGAAAAATGGATACCCCAAGAATGTAATCACCAATACCATTTAATATAAATGCCTGCAATTCTCCACCAAACGAAAATTTGGACTAAAGATGTGCCTGGTCTATCTCGGATTACTGTGGATTGGCAATGCTTCTATGCAGCTAATAGAACAAATTAAAAGATCCGTCAACCATTATTTCAATTCGGTTAAATTGAGATTCATTCTTAAATCTAACATCTCAACGACAGTGTGATACTCTCCAAAAAGATTCTCTCATTTACCAGTTTAATAGCAAATGTGATGTTTGCTATATAGGCCGCACTAGCCAATGTTTAGAGATTAGAATAAACTAACATATTCCCTTGAGTATCCAAACCCACTGCCACACTAAGCAGTTATAATTCAATTTCTGCCATCTATTGACCAACTAGACCTGCACATGCGTACACAGTCCCACAAAGTTTACCATCTTGAACTACAGCTATCCATTTTGGAAGCATTACTTAAAAAAAAAAAAAAAAAAAAAAAAAAAAAAAAAAAAATACAAACTGGAATTGTGTATCCAAAAGCAATTCTATACTCCATTGCTTTTTATTAACCTTCTTGGACTATCAGAAGAAAACACCATTACCAGTACTAACTCTGCTGGCTTACATTAATTTTTTTTCCAATGTGTTTTCTTCACCCCTCTGAGATTTTCCTTGGTTACCATCCCATACTTAAATCCTCTAGTACAAAATCAATTCTCACTGACAATTCTTTGAAGAGAAGTGACGAAAAGAAAAGGTCCTCTGTAAGGGTTTTTAATTCATTTTTTTTTTTTTGATTTTAAAACATTCTTAACACCATGCACTCACTTTTTAGAGCAATATTTAGATTCTGTATGTACCACAAGATATATAATATAAAATATTTTGTTAAATATGTCCAACAGAATGGAGATATATGCGAAACTCAAACTCTACCAAATTTTCATTTGCATATCATATATTACACACCCACTATATATATCGCCTAACAGCTTAATATGCCAAATGCCAAGAAATTGTCACCTGACATGTAAATTCCTGTGATGTTGGATGCAAGTTATAGTTTTTATTTATAGTCTTTCTTGAGCAGCAAGTGTTAATTCAGAGTCCAAGAAAAGTTCATTAACAGACATATCGCTTGAGATTTATTTTTAGCGAAAGGATCAGTGTGGACTACATTGCACCAGTCTATTTACTGCTAACCTGTTTTTGCTTATATATCTTTTCTTTTCATCTTTATTATCTGTTAGTTATTTCTGTTGGGTTTAATATTTCATTACCATTTAGGTAACCTGCTTACCAATCAAGCATTTGTTTAGGAACAGGCAGAAAGTTGGCATTTTCCAACCAAATTAATGAATATCACAGAATCAGTTTCCTAGCATCACGTAACCAATAACAAAAAGCATTCTATTGGTAGATCTACATTAAAAAAAAAAAAAAAAAAAAAAAAAAAGGTATACAATCCAGACTGACTACATTTATAAAACAATTTTTTTTTTCTTTGAGTTGATTAAAAAAGGAAATACAAAATTAATTTTTTTGTTTTTCCCAAATCCATAAACTGGAATGCTTTCAACTCTCTGGCAACATTTTAATTCTTTTTTTTCTTTTAAGCATTCCTAATCATAATTAGTTATTGGACTTTTCAACTCTGCCTTAGGGAAAACACAAAAATGCAAGCAACTCTCCATAATCTTGATTTTTCAAAAATTCTTGGGAGACCCTACCCCCAGCACCGAATAAAAAAAAAAACAACAACTTTAAGACCATATTAAAGCAGTATAGCAGATTTTATTTTATTTGCATATAAGAGACAAAGAGATTTGGCATTAGGCTACAAATTTATTCCAACTGAATCCTCTATAAAGGAGACCAGTTTTATTCAGCAATCATACAATGAAGAGAAAAAAAAAATTTTTTTCCTCTCCTTTGTGTGATGATCTGAAGAAACTGGTCCTCTTGATAGAGTTGCCACCTGAAAATAAATTTATAATAGCCAAATGATGGTTTGATGAGTTTTTTTCAATTATATGGAAATTTGTTAGGTAAGAAATTTTTATATGTTTATCATCATACATAGAGCACTACAAGATTGATACGGATCCTCTTATATATTCTTAAATAGAACCATTCCCAACTCTTTTTTTTTTCATATTGGAGGTGTGTGTGTGTGTGTGTGTATATATATATATATATATATATATATATATATATACACACACACACACACACACACAGATCATTTAAAAATTTCTATGTTTTGTCCAGAAAAGAAGAGCCATAGCTGAACATGTTTGCTGTGGCAACATACTATGAGTTCAGGAATTAAATACCATTAAAAACTAATTCAGATTTGTCTTAATTTCTATGCAGGTAATGCCTATGCAAAACAGAGATTATGTACCAATTTTTCATTGTGTGACGCTTGGAATCTTAACGTCTCATATATATATATATATATATATATATATATATATATATATATATATATATATATACATACATACATATATATATATATATATATATATATATATATATATATATATATATATATATACATACACACACACACACATTTTAACCTACTCCTGTACATGAGCAGGATGTGATGCAGGGTTAATTTTTAAGCAGTGTTTAACAGCTTTAAATTTAGAATTTTCCTTCTCGACCAATTGCCACACCAAGGTTAAAGAGCCCAATATGCTCTATAATTTACCCACAGTTGAAGGGAGAATAATTGGATTCATTTCTTTCCCAAGGGTATTAGAGCTATGTGAAATAGTCCTATTCAGAATTTCAACTTGTGTTTTGCTGTGTTCATTTCCTATGACGATGTCTATTACACCAATCTCTCTCATATATAACGCTCACACACACTTGACCAATAAATGGGACCCTAATAGCTACGACAATAACAGGTCAGAATAGATCTGGTAATAACGCAACCAAGTAGTTCACCCAACTGCCCAGAGATTCAGAACTGTAGCCTCTCCACCGGATACAGTTTAGTGACATACCCATGACATTAATTAATCCTCGTGGTGTAATGGTTAAAGCGATGGACTGCAGAATCATAGTATTGAGTTCGAACTCCAGTCGCGCTATTATGTTCACTTTCGGGCGAATACCCTTGGGAAAGGTATGAACCCCTTTATCCTCCCAGCTATGGATTAATTAGTAAAGGGAAAAAAAAAAAAAAAAAAAAAAAAAAAAAAAGAGAGGTGCCCGTGGTGTAATGGTTATCGTCACAGTAAATGGACACGGTGACACGAGTTCAAATCCTGGATGAGACTACATTTCACATAGCACTAATACCCTTGGGAAAGGTATGAATCCAATTATTCTCCCTCCAGCTATGGGTAAATAGTAGGGCAGACTAGGTTCTTCAGCCTTGGTGAGACAACTAGTCTAGGAGAAGGAAAACTGTTACACTCCGCTTAAAAATTGACCTTGTGTCATATCCAGCCCGAGCAGAGGGGTTGGTAAATATGCGTGACATTAATTACAGCAGAGAAAAAAAATATGGGGAATATCAAATGTCAACTAGGCGGATAAAAAATTAATAAATAAATAAATAGACAATATTTCACTTATGAAAAACTTGACCTCGGTTACTGTAATGAACCTTTTCTGCTTTATGTGAAATTAAGTAATAGAAAATTAATTGGAAACCTAACAAAATGTTACCATCTCATTAAGTAAATATCAAACTATGTGTCCTTTTTTTTGTTGGTGTAAAGTGCAGGAGTCATTTACTACTGGCAAAGCATCAAAACTACAAACACACAGAGTGAAGTTTGTCTTAATTAAAGTCACTTAAGTGTCACAGCTTTGATAGGCTCCACTTCATGTCAAGTCACTTCCAATTTATAGAATTTACATTAGGATTATTTGCAAAAGCCATTTATCACAGAGTTTAATTATTATTAATTATATTAAAGTATCTTTACTGGTATGCCACAATGTCTGATAGGGAAGAGTGCAGCCAGATCAAGGGAAACTACTCTGCTATTACAGAGAATACATTTGAATCCTGCTTTATCACAAAGCCATAAAAGAGATACTGGGTGGACTTAACAGATAATTTGAAGGTACTTGCACACAGTTAAAGGGTTTCATTTACTTCCATCAAATATGAATAATTCTATTCACTATTAATCATTTGTTTTCATACAGCTTAATGTTTTCAAGTATTGCTATGTATTACTAACAATTCAATTAAACAGTCATTTATTTACACAGTTTAAATGTTAAACTGTTCTATTTGGCCCATTGATAGGACCCTATCAGGTGCTTCTACTCAAGGCCAGAGTGGTCCTGCGATTAATGGCAATGAAGGGATAGTTTGCCTTCCTTAAAGCTCCAGGATTATTTGAGCCTCACCATCAGATTGTTTAACGTTATAGCCAGGACACCCGTTAGGAGGAGAGGCCTAACCCCTCTGCAGCCCGAGCTTACTAGGCCAACCTTTCAAGATTAAACTGTTTTTTTTCTATAAACCAATCCTAAACAATGCATTTATGAAGGGGGAAAAAAAAAGAAAAGAAAAAAATATGAAAAAGCTCCTTATTCAATTCGATTATATATATATATATATATATATATATATATATACATATATATATATATATACACACACACACTTCTGATACATAATGCTTTTAACAGCTATTAAACTGTATTGTCACCTCATGGTAAACTTACATACCAAGATAAATATACTACTCAAAACAAATAAGGAAAACTACTAACCTAACAATTCTTTTTAAGTAGCTTTTTGCAAGACTGAATAGGGATATCAGGTTCTTAAGATGTACAAATTTAAATTGGTCTTGCCACAAGGACATAGAAAGCTTCACTTGATAGTTTGACGACCACATTTGGCCTTAAAGCCAAATGTTCTCCACCCTTGCTTTTATTAACATTTCATATGGTATCATTTTGTCATATTTTATGCCTATCAACTAAGATAGTCTAACTTGTATCATCATTTAATGTTACAATAATTAACCTGAGTAAGTAAGGAAGGAAAAAAAAAGGAAAAAAAAAGGACGGCTAATTTATCCTCCTATTTTCTATTATGCCCAGAACATATGCTTTGTATATTAATGGCTTCAACAATAAAACTGAAATGTACCAGGTGCTAAAAATAGAAACATTTCTCTCTTGATTGAATACCTATGTTATTAGAGCAGAAAGTTTTACATTTACTCTTACAAAAAACTGAACGAGATATACGGTTATACAAAAGAAATCTATTTTTATAGCTGTGAATATTCAGTAAAAGTTAGTGGGCTGCAAGCATTTAAATCTAAAAATTAAGTCTAACTTAAATATCCAAAATTTTGTCCTTCATTTTATGCGTAACTGCACCTGCTTTGTATTTGGTTATCTGACATTTATTCTTGAAATAGTCTCCAAAAACATGTCCTTACTACACATGAATCTCTGAATGATTCTAATAAGATAGAAAATTTACATAATTCCAGATTCAAACAAATGTACCCCCAATTATAAAAAAAAATAAAAAAAATCTTGACAAAAGGTTATTTAAAAGACTGAATGAGGATCTAACAGTATTGTGACGCGAAAGATTTACTTTTATCCCAGAACGGTACTTCATTTTCGCATATGTGAAGACGGGGCAGGTTGGCACTTGATCCCTAGTAGAATGAGTCCTCGTTCAGAGTTTTTTCTCAGGCATATACGAACTGGTATATTATGTAGGGGATCAATTTATGGCTAGACTGACCGCCGCTGGCAAGGGGTTCCAAATTCCACAGTATACCCTAACCCTAACCCACCAAGGCCACTAAACTTCCTCCCCTAGACAATGGAAGATATGGACCTCTAGGTTGAGACGAAATAATATTAATTATAGTAGTCGGCAATTCCGGTTTCCCGTGTGATATTTTAAAGGAATTAATAGGACAATTTTAAGCAAGATAACATAAGGCGAATAGAAGCTGAAAAAGAAATATGACACAACAAATTCGTAGCAGAACTGCAAAGAACAACTTCGACCACGTGGGAACAATAAAATATATCAATCTTTTACTACACATAGATATACACCTTCAACGTGTCAAATATATAATAAATGAACAGTCCATGAACAAATATCTTTCTTCTTTTCTTTTCTTTCGTTTTCCTTCAAATTGAGAGAGAGAGGGTATACAAAATTGGGTATAAGGAGAAACAGTCTCAAGGGTACTTATCTTATTTAGATGGATTCCTGTGGAGAATCTTTCCTCTTTTATGGGCTAATAGACTTTATGCTATTTTTAACACTGGCTTGAAGAAAATGGCTTCTTCATGTCCGAGATATTCCTCGTCTTCTTTTACCCGGAGTACTTGGCTTTGGTTCTGTCCCCTACGAACCCTGTCCAACAACTGACTTTCTTACTATCTATTTCCGCTGACGGGAAGGAGTCCCCACTCCCGTTTTAGGGTCCCAGCTAATCATTTGGCTTCTCTCTCCTTCCCCCTGGCCAGGCGATCAGTTAGGGCTACTATATGTCACCCAAGTCAGGTTACTGAGTACAGATAGCTTGCCCTAATTTACTATCATGCCTTAACGGTCATTCTCTGATGACTTGCCACGGTTAATTCAAACAGGAGGATAGTAGTAATCATATTTCAATCGTCTCAGTAGGACATCACGTGACAGTAGTAACAGATTTAGCCCAACAACAAATACAACGGATGTAAACTAATAACAGATGTTTGCTTTCAATTTCTTCATTTAATGGCATTTCAACCTTCATTGGTTATTTAATGCCAAAACCATCTTTATAGAAGAACAGTAGTGGTACTAACTAACTAATAGGGGTTAATACCTTTTTCAACGGTATTAGTCTATAAGTGAACGCAATTGCATGTCTGGAGTTCAAACTTGCTGACCACAATGTTGCAGTCCAGTATGTAAACCACTGCACCATGAAGACTCTCCTAACAGATGTAAACCAACAGCAAATGAAGTTTAATGATGTATAACTTTGCACAAGACTACACCACAAATTTGAAACACTGAGCAAGGAACATATGTCACCTATATAATAAAGATGTAATCCAACAACAAATCTAACTCATGTCGACTAACAATATAGGACTTCAACAGATGTAACAAAGATGTAACCCAACAACCGATGCATTTTCACTTGGTACAAGGCCACAGATTTTAAGAGACAGTAAGTATCTGACTAAAACTCATGTAACCCAACAAAATTATCTTTAAGGTCATTTAAGGTAATATAGCTGTTCAAATATCCAAGGTAGAAGTGAACATGTGAATATGAAAGAACTAATTTCCTTTTTTAGGGGAGAGAGAAAGAGAAAAAAAAAAAAAAGAGAAAAAGAAATAATATTTCAGTCATGACCACCATCAATGAACTTCAAAATTAATTCTTATAAAATGTTATTCAGTTGAAAACGACTTGTTAGACTTAAGTCTCTGACTGCCCCCTCTATCCCCATCAAATATTAGATTATATTTTCCTGGCATCTTAAAACAAAAAAAAAAAAAAAAACAAAAAAAAACGGATGTATCATATGGCAACAATCAAAAACTTTTATGAGTTTCATATGTACAATAACAACGCTAAGAAAACCCTGACAAAATCAATTAGATTTCCTTGGAAATATTTTGTTTATTTTTTCTTCATCTGGGGCAAGGACATAGCCCTCTCACACCCACACTTCTATAGCAACCAGCTGGAGGAGATTCAAAAAATTGGTGGGATGCATGCTATAGACAGACAACTAGCAGGGATACCAAGCATTCCTCGAAGAAAAAAATAATAATCAAGTCTATAAGGTTATTGAATAAAACAGATTTTTTTTCAAATATCCTTAAATCTGATGCAAAAGAGAAAGTTTTATATTGACAATTCAGGATGAACAATATTAGCAGTCTTCCCTCATGAATCAAGAAAGAATAGTTCTAAGCTTCATCCTTTGCACTAAGTTAGGGAAATCTTAGGAGCATCACAAGTTTACTTAAGTTCTTTATCTTTCATGAAATTAATCAACTGTGATAGACCATTTAGGTAGGGAGTTTGATTTTCACCGAGTTGCCCGATTTCTGGTTTTGTTTCAAACTAAGCTCATCTTAGAAAAAAAAAAAACAAAAAAAACTAGTATATCATTTATAAATATGGGGGCACATTCACCAACTAGGAAAGCAGATTCCACAAGAATCTCAGGCAAACATCGATTAATATTTAATCTTTTCACTTCCATAAGCAACTGAAGTTAAATCCCTCATTCTGTTTTGTGGCATACACAAATAGTCAAATTTCATATTGCATTATATTTGTTGGTCTATATTTTTCAGACAGATGTGACAAACCTGGAAGTTATGTTTAGACTCAGCAGTTAACATGAAGTAAATAGTTACATCTTTGAGAAGATTTGACATTCAACACACAACAGATGTAGCCCAACAAGTGTAACCAAGAGATCTAACAGATGTTGCACAACAATAAATGCTGGCAAACAGCAGCTGTAGACTAGGTGTAAGAAATGTTGCCTGACAATAAATATAGACTAACATATTTCCTAACAGCATATGAACCAGCTATGGCCAACAACAAACATAAAAGACGAGGCCCATCAACAGATGTACACCTACAAATATTGCTAAACAGCATATGTAACAAAAATGTAGCCCACCAACATTTAGCATTTTATAGCACAATAAATGTTAGCCAACAGATGTAAACCAGATGCAACAAATGTTGCCCAACAAAAGATCACATATATCACTGATGTACACCAATAACATTCCAGAGATGTAAAAAAATATTACCTAACAGAATATATAGCCCAACAACAACAACATGTAACCCAGCAACAGCATATTTAACAGATGTATCTCATGTAGACCTGCAACAGATGCTTATGCAACTAATGTTACCCAACTAGCATATTCAAGAAATGTTGTCCAACAACTGAGGTCATACATGTAGCTAAACAACATGTCAAAAATATTGTCAAAAAATATTGCCAAACAGATATCATCAATAGATTTAAATGACCAACAACAGATGTAACAACTAACTCTACATTTATTGCACTGTTTCAAATATTCTTATCTCATAATTATATGGTTTCAAGTAATTATTTCTATCATTTGTTTGCACACAAATATATGGTTTCAAGTAACTAATAATAATAATCCTTAGTAAACAATTATAGCTTCATATAACTATACAAAATTTACAGTTATATGGCATCAAGTACTATCAAATACAAATCATTTAAAATTTGATCTATCTGAATCATAGATGAGACCTTAAGAGGTACTACCACTCCAGGTCAAAGTGGATCTAGGAATAATAGCAATGAAGGGGTGACTACACACTCCGCAGATCCTCAAGACTAGAACCTCAGCATCAGATGCAGGGTAGAACCTCTTTTTTGGAGGTTCTACCCTTCCACAGTCAGTGTATATTAAGCCTGATTACTGAGAATCTAAGTAGACACTCCTTATCCCTACTGTGAAAAAAGGTATATTTGACCACCCTGTATCTACCAACAAAATGGAAATCAGAACCAGCAATCCATATATAATGGATCATATCCATAATTTCTAAGAAAACCTAGGAATTACTGCAAGTTCCATTGAAAGTTTTTTCTCCAGGACAACTGCAATATAAATTCTGTATCTTGCTTCTGTTGATAAGGATTTTGATGATCTCTTAATTGAAGGTTAACAAATAGCTTATATCAGATTTTTGTTTACGTTTAAATCTTTTAGCAATTTTTAACATTTTTTAAAAAGCATTTAGATATTCTTTTAATCCATTTTCTGTAGGTGTTATACACAAATCAATGTATAGAGTTTTGAGACATCAATGACACCTTTTTTTTATCAAACAACTTTATTTTCCAAGAAATCTGCAAAAATCTGATGTTTAACCAATATTCTTAATTTTTCAGTGCAAATACTAACATCCCCACAAAGAAAAAAAAAATAAAGCCATAAAAAAACCAAATTAGAAGTCTTAATAACTTGATTACATGAAAAATGCCATTTTATACATATATATATATATATATATATATATATAAACAGTGTATTGGTTAACAAACTAGATTAGCAGACCCTTGTTACAGAGTGAAATTCTAAGATAAGCAAATAATCATACTATACATACACAGAGCCAAAAGACAATGATATTATACAATATAGTTAGTTGGACGATCTGAAGTCTCTCTTTTCAATAGCTACTACACTGAGGTGTAGAGGAGGGCACTACTCTTTTACATAGATTGCTCCACTTACTCTTGATCCATACTTAATAATGCTAAGTGTGAAGCAAGGAGGCATCATTAACCAATTTTTGAGTCTTTGGCATGACTCGATCTGGGATTGAATCCAGGTCACCCAGGCCATAGGAAAAACCTATTCTACTACTAACAAAGTATTATAAGAGAAAGATTTGTACTGTGTTCATAGTATATATTTAGATACGTCAACTAGAAAAACCCGAATAATCTTAGTTTGTTCAATGAAACATGTCTAAACAAATTTGCTGCCTTGGTTTTTTTTGTTCTTTTTATATAACTAAGTTTTCCTGAAGATCTTTTTTTTAGGGAAACCCCAGTAGTAAGCTTCTGTTGCTTATTCAGGTCTCTAGACTGGCTCTATGTATGAGCTGAGCACTTTCAGTATTTATTGTAGTGCAACTATTTTCTTTTGCAGATAAATCATTTTCTAAAATATACAAAAAAAATAAAATAATGGATATGCCACATTACCAGTTCATTTTTTCGTTGCTTCTTTTGTAGTATATCAACTCAAACTTTAAGACATCATCCACAGAAAAGTTTTTGTTCAAGTGAAAACTAGTTTAGAAAAATCACTAACACACACACATATATATATATATATATATATATATATATATATATATAAATAAAACACCACAACATATGAACCTTTCGTGTTTGCATTCTAACAGCAGTCCATGATGATACTGATGCTTCTATTTAGGAAGGAGTAAAAGATTCCCACTACGATTTGAGAGTAATATCATACTATGATGAAAGTATATAATTTGAAGAAAAAAAAAAAAAAGAAAAAAAAGACAGCACAACAACTATTAAATCATTATTTAGTTGCAAATTGGACTGGAAATTGCTTCATTCTAAAAGCATTTGAAGTATTACTCTAATAAAAATCGCATATATATATATATATATATTATATATATGCATAATACAAGAGCAGCTATCCCAGAAATCTTCATTAGATAATTATAAATAGATAAATACATTATATTCAAGCTGAAAAGGGAGTGAGAAATAGATTGAGAGAGATTTTTTTTTGTTTGTAATAAAGAATTCCTTGACCGTTTCCTTTTATTCTTTTATCAGCAAATCCCCCACCCCTCTCTCAGCCTGATCAACTGACTGGCCAAGTTCTTGTATTTAGCCATTGATTGATCAATAGTGCATGCTCTCTCCACCTGCACCCAATAATTCATTGCCTAACACACACACACACACACACACGAAAGTGGAAAGGAGAGGGGATTGTTCTCTTTACCGAGATAACATCATCAATGGATAATTCATATTGCCTTTGTAGCCAAATAAAGATCAAGAGAGATTCCTATTGATGTTGAGTCAATCCACTGATACGCAACTCGGATACTTCAGTTGCCGATTCTTCCTTGTCTATTTCTTTGGCTTTTGTTCAAATGGGTAGATCCATTTTACATCATCCATCCATCCATTTATAACAGCCATTATTCCAATTACCTGCTTTTTCTTAGGAGCGTCAACACTTCCTCAAGTATTGTTTCTCATTTGTACTTTTCATCAGCTTAATACAATGACATTCCTTTATAATAAAAAGAAATACATATAAGTATAATTCAATGCTTCCCAAAGTTCCAGGGTTCAACAATTATTATCCCATTTTAATTTTTTTTTTTTTTTTTTTTTTTTTTTTAAACGTCATTACATATCTGGAATTCCTTTGCAATTTCTTTTCTGGGAGCCAAGTAACTTACTTGAGAACCACTCATTTGTATGCTGATTAGATTGATTTTAATGGCATGTCAACCTCTCGAGTTATTTTATGCCTTGGGGTTAGGAAATTGTGTATATTTTTGTATAGTTTAGGGGTTTTTTGCAGATAGTTTCATGATATCAACAGTATTAGCATAAAGTAAACTGCTTCATCTAGTCTTTGAACTCTAGTCACTGATTCCATTTCTTATTGCAATAATTCTAAGATTTGGAAATCCTTCTTTGGGAGCTAAATGATTCCCATCTGAGAACCACTTCCTTAGCCTAGTAAATCCATTTTGTTTTGTTTTTAATTATCCACTATAGCGTGAAGAAAATAGAAAAACAAAATAATCCAAAAATAATGAATTTATTATAATGGAAAGCCAATGTTAAAACATTTCAGTTTTAGTAAACCTTTATCAGGACTTTAAGATGGTGAAAAAATGTTGCAAGAACAACGTTTTAATGTTGTCTTTCCATTATAATAAATTCATTAGTTTTGGATGACTTTGTTCTTCTATTTTCTTCATACTGTCAGATTTACTTCCATTATGGTGTAATAACTATTTTTCTTGATTATTTCAAGGTAAAGGTTATCAATGACTGTCAACACTGGTTTGCAGAGTCTTTAAACCTATTTAGCCATCTGCTCACCAAGATTTTCTCTTGCCCAGTTGGCTGGGGCTGTAGAATACACCAACTACTTCTCTGCAGAGGGGTAAGACCCCCTACCCAACGAGTGTCCTGGATATGACACTAAACAATCTGATGGTGAGGTTCCAGCAATGCAGGAGCTTAGGGGAATGTTTGACATTTAACTGTGTATTGCCCAGTCGGTTAGGGCTGTAGAATACACTGACTGCACCTCTGCAAAGGGGTAAGACCCCCCCCAAACGAGTGACACTAAACAATCTGATGGTGAGGTTCCAGCAGTGCTGGAGCTTTGGGGAATGCAGAGTACCCCTTCATTACCATCACTCCCAGGTCCATTCTGGCCCGGAGTGGTAGCACCTGATAGGGCCTTATCTATGGGTTAAATAGAACTAACAGCATTCTTATGCTAAACTGAATTGTTTGAGTAAACTGAATAGCTTTAAATAGGAATGTTTTTGACAATTAAACTGTACTTACATTTAAACTGCGTGCTTATGCTTAACTGAATTATTTGAAATAGAACTATTTTTCGACATTAAAATCGTATTTACACTTAACTGAATGGTTACATGTAACTTCTTGAATAGTTTGAAATAAATGTTTTTGACAATTAAACTGTGTACTTATGCTAAACTGAATTGTTTTAAATAGAACAGATTATTTACATAAAAATGGATTTGGCGTTAAATAACCTACAAAAGGTTGATATGCCATAAAACCCACCAAACCAACTCCTCTTCCATTTTAAGATTCACCTAATCACAATTCCTCCTAAAAAAATCCAATTCTTTCCTTGAGAGCCAAGTAGTTCCCATTTGAGAATCACTCACTGTTATAATACTACTATACTTATTTCTTCTCTGAAGTAAAGAAAAATATTGAACTTTAGGTAAGGACATGAGTTTTACACTGGCTTTAATTTCTTCATATCTAAAAGGTGATATTGATGTACCAACAAATGATATAGTTAATAAAATTTTGTTTACCTATCCTAAAAAGAAAAAAAATATATATATAAGTAAATACCATCTGAAATGGGATATTATCATTATACCACATACCATTCAAACTAATATCCTCATCTTCAGACTTATGTGTTGGTTGATGTATCAACATGGCAGAACCTGACATCATACTGAATGGAGGTCACAACCTGGCACTCAAGTGACAAACAAAGGTGATACATTTAATTAACAACTCCCTGAGCTAATGTAATAAGGGTATTCAACACTAACTGGCAAGGTCAATATAACCAATAACATACAATGCTGAAAGGCTTGTTTCTCGTGTCCTCTAATCGACATAACTCGTTTCCTTTAGTGACTAAGTTGGGTTCTTTTAATGACAAACTTTATTTCTTCACTCTCTCTCTCTCATAAAGGGGCACTCGATAATGTTCCAATCAAGTCTCACTCTGATTTGCTTTTAATGGTTGGTGACTCAAGACTGCCAGCTGTCACTTTGGAGTCATTAAAATAAAGTTGGTGACCTTAGTCGAAGGCGACCCGAAGGCTCCCTTTTCAATAGATACTATACCGATGTGTGGGGGGTAGAGTGCTACTCCTTTCCTTGGATTGCTCCACTTTACCCTTGATCCTAACCTTATAATGCTGAGTGCTAAGCAAGGAGGCATCAAGTACCATTTTCTGAGTCTTTGGTATGACTCAACCTGAGATTGAAACCTGGCCTCCCGGACCACTGGCAAACACTTTACTCATTAGGCCAATGGCCTGGTTGGAGTCATTATATATATAAATGAGAGAGAGAGAGAGAGAGAGAGAGAGAGAGAGAGAGAGAGAGAGACACATACACAAAAAACTCATACATATTCATGAGTGATAGTAATATTAAGGGTGTAAGCATGCACAAATCTTATTACAAATGGTTGCTTATATGCAAAACATATCCTTTTTGCTTCAGGTAAGTGAAAATTGTCAGAGCCTTCTTAGTGCTCTTTGAGATAGTGAGATGTGATATTTCAGGAAATATTAGGAACCAAAATTCATAATGTAATTTTTGACAATTTTCTTTCTGAATCTCAGCTCTATAGCTTGGAGCAGGCAGCAAGGGATATTGGCCTCTATGTGAACATAGATAAAACAGAGTTCGATGTTTTAAATAAGATGGAACTATCTCCATATTAAATGGAAACACACTGCAATTAGTAGACCAGTTCAAATACCTTGGTAGCAATATCTCATCTACAGAAAACAATGTTAACATATGAAGATGAAATCGTGTACTGCTATTGAAAGGTCATTGATCATATGAAAATATGATCAATCTGATCAAATAAAATAGGAATTTTTCTAAGCAGTAGCCTTGTCAGTAGTAATGTACAGTTTCACGACTTAGACTAACCCAACATTGAGAAATAGCTAGATAGGAACTACACAAATGATGCTGCATGCTTTTTTTGAACAAATCCTGAAGCAGCACCCCACAAAAGAACAGCTGAACTGCCACTTGCCTCTCCTCTCACAAACCATCCAAGTAAAATGAGCAAGAACTGTTGGGCCCTGCTAGTGAAATAAGGATGAACTCATAAGCAACGTTCCCCTGTGGACTCTTATGCATGGACATAGCAGTGTAGGCAAATCAGCACAAACCTATATTCATCACCTCTGTGTGGACATTGGATGCCATCAAGTGGATTTGCCAATAAGGATGTATGGCAAGTAAGAGACAAGGGCATCCATGCTATCAATACAAGTGAATGGTTCCTTTATAATTTGTGTTGCTTATATTGCAACTTCCCAAGTTTCCTATTTTATAACCATTAAATGAGCAACTGGAACAGTTACAGAATTAGAAGAAAAAATAAGATCAAATGAGAAGTCAATGAAATGGACAATCTTTAATCTACAAAATTTTGATACTATTACATCTAATACAAGAGATACTCCAAAAATAAAGTCCCAATTTATTTTCACAAATTAGATACAGGAAGCACAATAACATCAAAGGATAGAGCAAGTTTTCAGCTACAAAATACATTTACAAAATTGACCTTGTGTCATATCTCGCTCATGTAGAGGGGTGGGTTGGTGTGTGTGTGTATATATATATATTCATTATTTTAATAACTCATTGTGTGTCGTACATCCTTTTGAAATAAATTTTCATATCTAACATAATCACACAAAAGAATATTAAGTATACATGTAGTAACAGATGAAATGGTTCATATATAAGGAAAGCTCTACAAGTAAATCTTCTGATCTATTTCCATGCTAACTACACCAGATACAGTGAACACAATAACACTATTGGATAGAGGAAGTTTTATTTTTTTATAATTTTTTTTTTTTTTTTTTTTTAAACAGTTTATAGACAGAAACTTACATACAGCACTCATAAGAAAGTTGCTCCAAGAATAATGAAAATGTCAGAGGCAGATATTGAGGGTATAACAGTTTGAACCTTCCTGCCAAGAACTTTTTTGCTTTCTTCCAGACAACACTGGACAACAGTCTGGCAAAATGACCTCTCACATGAAAGCAAAGTTACATCATTAAATTCCTCCATGTAGGAAAAAAAGTAGCACCCACAGAAATCCAACATGCTGAATGTTTACAGACCAAACAGTGAATATGAGCACAGTTAGGTGGTGGATTATGAAATTCAAATAGTGACCAATTCTTTGACACCTCATCTAATAGGCATATAGACTTTCCAGAGATCATTTAAGAATAGGTTTGAATAGTGTCAATTTCTACTCCAAGAGAGTAAACTTTTTGATTTTTTGGTTTAATGACATATCAACATTGGTGGGTTATTCAATGCCAAAGTTATCTTTGTAGAAGAATAACAGTGATGCGATTTAACCCAGAGCTATGAGGATAAAGTGGTTCATACCTTTCTGAGGGTATTCATCTGAAAGTTAACATAATAGCACAACTGGAGTTCAAACTTGCTTACTTTGAGCCTGCAGCACTTCAGCCATTACCCTACAGGGACTCCATGAGGAAAAATTTTGATGGGACTAACAAACAAATCATTTTATTATGGTTTATAAGCTCATGTTCTTTTATCATTAAGAGGCATGAACTTTAAGTTTTCTACACATCTATCATCTAGGAAGTGACAAGATGCATTAGTGCCAGAACCTGGGTGCAAACTTGGAAAAGATTGTATACAAGAGCAGCATCTACCCATGTAGCAAGTCTCACCTCCACAACACCGATGTAGTCCAAAAGAAGAACAAGAACCAATACAGATTGGCACTAGTATCATTACAAGAGTGGTTAAAATAAAGTTAAAGACAACATCAGACAACTTAAGGGAATCTCATTGCAGGTTTTAAATTCAGAATTTTATTTCTCTTAGACTGGTTGCCAACCTAGGCTTAAGATTCTAATCTGCTCACCAATTTCATTTTCCATGCCAATGAAAAATCTAATTTTCAGTACAAGTCTCAAAGCAGACATGACTTTATAGTACCATAATTCATGAGGTATTTACTAGATATAACTTAAAAAAAGCCAAAAATATAGGCCACTCAGGAAGGGTCAAACTTACTAGGGATTTACTAGAGCTACTTAGACCACAAGGGATCCATAGTAACATTAACTTTAGCTACATCTGGTACAAGGATGCAATTAAGTACCAATTAAGATTAGACTCACTTGACTTGCTTAAAGCTTACCAGATGAACTTGTCAACTACTATTTGAAACTAGGTATCATGAACATTTACCATACATGCTCATTGAGATTGGTTCTGGGTTTTCCTTCCATGTTCAAATTTTAACCTTACTAAATTATATTGTATAAGTATGTATTTATCCATCTTGTCCATCACTAACAGGATGCTACGCAATTTTTTTTAAGAGTAAAGCTTATTTGAATTCAGTTTCCCTTTGTGATTGGTGGTCTTATCAAGGATAAAGAATCCAGTCTGTTCTACTGTTAACCCATAGATGGGTTTATGCCTTTCCCCAAGTGCAAAGTAAAAAGCCTCGTCCAAGATTTGAAATCTGGTGGCCTACTCCTTTGCCTATGATGATAGCTACTTTGCTAAGTGCATTAACCTGTTCAAAGAGCGTTTTCTTTTCTCCCTCCCTCAAAAAAAAAAAAAATCTTTAAAAATTATAGATACACCAACACGTATATAAAAATAAAACAGTGTACAAGTGTCACCTTTCTATGAATTTGAAAACAAAATGAGTGCATTTTTTAAAATTAATTTCCTCTTCAATTGATTATATACAAAAAAATGTGAAGCAAGGGTGAAGAGAATGAAAGTAGACCAAAGAGAAAATAGCAAGGCTGATTAAAAATAGTTTTTGGAATATATATATATATATATATATATATATATATATATATACATACACACACACATACATACAGGTAGAGTACATAAAAAAAAGAAAAATTAGAGCAAAACCTTCTTGAGGATAAATGTGAGGTAAAGAGAGGGGGAAATGGTGTCTATTTTTCCTTATTTATCATGAACTGCACAGTGCCAAGATAGAGGCTTTTAAACAGAGACAGAGACAGAGAAAAGCTGAAAGACAAAGAATTACCACTGCCTACTGCTGCTGCTGCAGCTAGAAGCATGTTGAGAGTTCCTCTGCCTACCAAAGACTAAAAATGGCATAAACTGACCAAAGTCAATGGACTGAGTAAATGGGGGGAGGTGAGCAGAAAATATAGATGAAAGACTAAACGAATTTCTCTTACTCCTCCTCCAGCTGGCAAGGTATGAACAACTGTCTGACATTTACATATCCCTCAGCATGTGAACACAGACATTAATAAGATACTCAAAGAGCTGTTACACATTTTGTATAAATATCTATACACAGATAGGTATGAAGATATATGTTAGTTACTTTCATATTGAATCATTTAGATTCCCAAATACATATTGTGTATCCTCATGTATAGGTCCATCCTTGACGTATAGTAACAAAATCATAATAAAATTAAGTTTTGAAGCTAAGGATTCAACCGGGTCCTTCCTGTTATATTTAAATTTCTACCATATAAAATTACATTGGTTTACAAAGAAATTGAGGCAAGCACAAAAATGCACGTTTTTACCTAATTTGAGGGTGCTGAATTCAAATTTGAAATCCGTTTTTACTCATCACCTCTAGTTTTTTAGATATGCATTGTGTGCATTTTGTGCATATACGGTACATAAAGGTGTATATGAATTCAGGGTTAATTCTAATATTGTGAGACTTATGGCTTATTTTTTTAGTTATTATGCACTAAATCTAAGTGATAGCATTACATTTTATATATCTCTCAAGACGGATTTCGACAGTTAAGGCAGCAGGTCTCAATCCACGCTCTGGCAGTCATTGAAAGAGGTTGTCTCGCAGGTGGCGCAAGAGGTTGGTGTCCCTCAACTATCATGTTACACATCTTTTGGGTTACTAAATATTAGTATTACATTTTCAAATGCACATTTAGTTTTCAACTTTGCAATCCCGATGGTTTGGAGAGAGCCGTGAAACCACGCAGATGATTGTTATTTTTGTTTAACTAATACAACTGGTTTCAATGCATCTTCTAGGAAAAAGATTAAATATTCCAACCTTCAATCTGCTAGGAGACCTGTTCCCCATTCAGATGATCTTCCTGTACCCACACCTCCAGTAAATAAGGATCTTCTTTCCTCATCAAATGAAGAAATGCCTTCAGGGAAGGATTCTGCTGAGTCAATATCTTTGGAAGATATCGAGTCTACATATTCAGGAACAAGTGACAATGAGCCACACTGGATCACGCAAGAAGACCTGAGCGATCTTGCTCGTGATTTGTACCTGTCAAAACAGCAGTCAGAGCTCTTGGCTTCTCTGCTTAAACAGTGGAACCTAGTCCAGGAAGATGTAAGGATCACCAGTTTCAGGAATCAGAACAAAGACCTTGCTTCCTTTTTTTTCCTTGGAAAACAAGTTGTGCTACTGCATAAACATACCTGGCTCGTTTACGTCCCTTGATTTGCCATAATCCTTCAGACTGGCGTCTTTTCATAGACTCTTCCAAGCAAAGTCTCAAGGGTGTTCTTCTGCACAACAGGAATAAATATCCCAGCATTGCCATTGCACACACTGTCCATCTAAAGGAGTCCTATGACAATATGGAGCTTCTTTTAGAATCTATTAAGTACAGCGAGTACCAATGGAGTCTGTGTGGGGATCTCAAGGTCATTGGTCTTATGGGTATGCAAGCAGGCTTCACAAAGTACTGTTGTTTTCTCTGTCTCTGGGATAGTGGAGCTGTATCCCAGCATTAGAAGCAGAAAGATTGGGGGTCGAGAAGCACTTTTGTTCCTGGCAAACACAGCCTCCAGGAGAATCCTCTGGTGGACATGAATGAATAAGGTGCTTCTTCCTCCTCTTCACATCAAGTTTGGTTTGATGAAGAATTTCGTGAATACGTTGCACAAAAATGGTGCTGCCTTCCAACACTTGTCAATTGTGTTCCCAGGTCTTAGTGCTGCAGGATACTGATTTTGAGGAGCTTCTTAACTTAAAGGAACTGAGAGCATGGAAAGCATTCAAGTCAGTCTGTAGTTGCTTCCTTGGTAACACACGCGTACCAGATTACCAAGCCTGTATTGAGAAGTTGCTAAAGTCTTATGAGGATATGGGGTGCCGAATGTCACTCAAGATTCATTTTCTCCATTCCCACCTCAACTTCTTCCTGCCAAACCTTGGAGCGGTGAGTGATGAGCATGGAGAAAGATTCCACCAAGACATTACGAAGATGGAGAGCAACTATCACGGCAAATGGAACCCTGGCATGATGGGAGACTTCTGCTGGATGCTCTTGCGTGACATCCCGGAGGCAAAATACACCAGACCTTCTAAGAAAACGCTTTTGACTGTCTGTGGTATTATGAATTGTGTCATCCAAGTATATTGATTCAATCAGTGTTCTTTATCTATCCTGTTTTATATGTTATAAGCTGCTGCAACTCTTGAAATATGCACATATATTCTCTGTTGATACTAAAATGAGACTATTTAAAAGCCAGAAAACTAGAGGTGATAGAGCAAAACTATTTATAAATTTGAATTCAGCACACCCAAATTAACAAAAAACACCTATCCCCATTCTTGCCTCAGACCAAAAATTTATTTTTGCAAACCAGTGTTATTAATTATAAAATTCAAGAAAACAAAATCAACTCAATTTTTACTGAAAAATAGTTCTTGAGAATTTAGTCCATACATTAGTCTATATGGTAAACTTATTTACATATCTAAATTCAAACAGTCATTTAGTTCTAACAGAATTTTTACTCTGAATACTAAAGGAAAAAAAACAAACAAAAACAACACACTAACAAGTGCTTTTGAAACATTTTTTTTTCCATTATTGGGAATGTGAGAGATTATATATTTTAGCTTGATATACCATATATACTCGTGTATCATACAATTTTCTGAGATCTAAATTTAAGTCTCATAATATGGGTTTACACCATACACAATACCAACTAGGCCTTGACTTGGCCAACTATTTACACACGCACACACCGACTTGGTGTCTCATATATGGTGCAATCCATAATACTATACAATACAGTTAGAACTTTACTAATCTTGAGTTCATATCACTTTAAATACATTGGGTGTCCATTTTCTTTGCACTTGCCATCCCTTTCTCCAAAGCAACAAAAATTCTTCATCTTTTACTAAGTTTCATCTCAATACAGGACGGTGATTGGAGAGGGAAGAGAGGTAAACTGTCAATGCCACAGCATATATATATATATATATATATATATATATATATAAAAAATGTAATTTAAAAAAAAAAAAAAAAAACATTAAATAAAATAGACAGGAATTCTATTCCTTTTTCTTGTATTCCATATTGTAAATCAAATATACTTATCTGTATGAGACAACATATTTTCAAGTTCCCAAGATTATTCTTCAATTGATTGAACAGCCAAAAATGGATATTTTCATTGCATAGTGCTCAACTCTTTAGTAGGGGTTGGAAAAAAAAAAAAAAATGATGAAAAGTTGCCAATTTTTCTAATGGTTGGTCAAAACTCTAAAATGTTATCAAGATAATGTAATTAGGTTCTTCCTGAAATCTCTTAGGGTAAGAAGAATTAATAGCAGTACTCATTTCTTTTCCAAGTCATCTGTACTTTATAGCAATAATAGAGGCATGTTTAGTAAAATGGTTATTGGCAGAGGAAATGGAATTGGTGACCAGGGTTCAAATCCTGAATTGAACCATTTGCATTCACTTCATGCTTATGCCCTTAGGAAAGGTATAAATCTAATCTCTTAAAAATTGACCTTGTGTCACATCCTGGCTAGAGTGGAGGATCTGAGTAAATATGCATAAAAAAATTTCAATTTAGATCCTTATAAAATAGATGATAAAATTAGAAATGAATCAGACAAAGTTATTTTGTAAGCAACTATTTTTTTTTAAAATAAGATAGAATAACAATGTTATATACCTTTTAATGAATCAATTTTATTTTAAACCAAGCATTAAAAAAAAAAAAAAATAATAATAATAATAATAATAATAATTGCATGTCAATCAGTAGTTGCCAAACAAAAAAATCATGATATGAGTAAATATGTTGACCTCTCACAAACAGATTGAAATTCTAAGAAATTTTCAAAATAGTACAAAATTTATCAAGTGGGAATTTGGCTGAATAATTTACATCTGACAAAAAGGTAATTTGTTGGAATCAAAATTTAAGAATAGGCTGAAATAAATTAGGGAAACAATTTCAGGCTATTTCAAAAGTAAAATCAGGATGTTTTGAATTAGTGATTCTTCCCAGAAATATTCCATTTGAATAATAAAAACATATGGTAAACCACAAGTGCCATCTTTGTCATATGTAGAAGTCAATTTGTAGGTTTTATTTTCTGCTTATCATTGACAAAAATTATGAAAACAAAGTTTAGATTGATTGACTTGAATGACATGTCAACCTGTACAGAGTTACTTTATGCCTATGGATTAAGGAATAGCATTCATTATTCATTTACATTTTTGTTTCTAGCAGAGTTTTATTTCTTGAGGAGTTAGATAAGTGAAAGAACCAGTATGCCCTATTATTTACCCATAGCTGGAGGGAGAATTGTTGGATTCATATTTTCTCAAGTCTATAAGTGCTTTGTGGAATGCAAACAGTATTTTTCAGGATTTAAACTTTGGTAGCCAAGTAGACTTCCTATAAAAATAACCCAACCAAGATTGACATGCCATAAAAGTAACCAACCAATTGAACAACTGCTTTTGAAATCAGGCCATCCATACATTGTAGTAGGATTTACTATTTTGATTTTTTTCAAGTTGACCATAAAATAACAGCTTCATATTTCTTGATGCATACGTCAAATATTTTAGAGTAATTGAACTTTATACTAAGAATGGATTAAGAAAAAAAATTTTTTTTTTTAATCAAATGGAAATAGTATGGTTTGGTGGGGTTTTATGGCATATTAACCATTGTAGGTTATTTAATGCCAAATACATTTTTATACACACAAAACTGTTCAATTTCAAACAATTCAGTTTAGCATAAGTACAGAGTTTAAACGTCAAAAACATTTCTATTTCAAGCTATTCAGTTTAGTCAACTAAGTTAAATGCTTCCAAGTTGATTACGTTTTTAAATGAGCCTGAATTTTTTCTCTTTTTCCACACACACACACACACACTTATATGTATTGCTATGCAACAATAACAATTTAACATTATTCATTTGTTTGCACACACTTAAATATATCTACAATAAGAGATAAGTTTGACGGTAATTTCATTTCCAAATGAGTTACAACTAATTTATTTGCACACTGGTATTGCTATAGTTTCTACACAGTTACAAGTATGGCTATTAAACACCAATTATTCTACTGAATAATACTCATTCGTTTGCACAGTTAAATGTTTCCAAGTACTGCTATGTATCATTAACAATTCAATTAAACAGTCATTTGTTTACACACAGTTAAATGTAAAAATAGTTCTATTTCAAACAATTCAGTTTGGCATAAGTATACAGTTTAGTCCTATTTGACCCATAGATAGGATCCTATCAAGTACAACCACTCATGGTCAGAGTGGACCTAAGAGTGATGGCAATAAAAGGGTACACCTTATTCCCAAAAGCTCCAGCATAACTCGAACCTCACCATCAGATTATTTAGTGTCATATACAGGACACTCATTAGGAGAGTCTTACCCCTCTGTAGAGATATAGTCGGTGTATTCTACAACCCAAGCCAACTGGGTCATGGAAATCGTAGGAAAATATGAAAAATGGTCTCAACACGTCAGTAGGCAGTGGGTTGCATGTTGAAAACCCTTGAACCAATTCAAACAATATTCAAATGTGAATGACAGTCAACAAATAATTGCTAAAAAGAAATGGTTAATGGCCACCACTGATGCATCTTAAAAAAAAAAAAAAAAAAAAAAAAAATCCATACGAGAGAGTTTATGAAGTTAAGACCACAGGGGATGAAAGGGTGGCAAAGATCAACACCCTTGTGACATGCAGAATTTCGATAATCATGGCATTCAGGCCAAAGAGTTGATAATTTTCTGATAACGTCAGGAAAATGAAAACTAAGACACCAGATAAAATTTCCCAAGGAAGAATATCATAGAAATTAGAGAAAAAAAAAACCCAACAAACACAGAATTCAACTCGGCTGAAAATTAAGAAACCAACACTTTTACCAAAACTTTTCTCCTTCGCCAAAGATATTTGCATTGGAAAAGTCACATCTCAATGAAAAGTTTGGCTTCAGGTTATCCTTACTGGACTTTTCACCTGGACTTCACACACACACACACACACACAATCCAAAATGAATTGGGAATGATTCTATTTGAGAATATAGAAGAGTATTCTTATAAATCTCCAGGAGTGCTCAATGTATGATAATTCATATATAAAAATTTCTTACCTAGCAAATATCCATACAATTTAAAAAATCATCAAACCATCATTTGGCTATTATAAATTTATTTCAGCAAGCAACTTGATAAATAAGACCAGCTTTTTCAGATTGCCATCACACAAAGGAGAGGAAAAAAAGTTTTTTCTCTTTTCATTATATGATGAGCTCAATAAAACTGGTCTCCTTTATAGAGGATTCAGTTGGAATAAATTTGTAGCTAAAAATGATGGTTTGTCAAGTTTTTGAAATTATATAACACAAATTTTCTTAGGAGCTCAAACTAACCACATACTTTTCTATCCCAATATCACAGTTATATTTTCATATACAGAAAAACAAAAGCTGTAAAACTAACATTTTATCAGATGATGGTTCTGGGGTCAGGCATAGTTTGGGGGCCAAAGCATCATTACTCTTATTCCAGAAAAAAAACAGCAATACTTTATGATATCACCAGACTTATACAGTACACATGAATAAGGATTTTTATAAGTTTAAGGACAAAATCGAGACAAAGGAAAAAATTATTAATACAAAAGCTTCACAAAATATAGTATTGAAACTGAAACAATATTTTCCAAGACAAATGAACAATGAATCAAAGATTCATTTTCTTCTAAATAATATGGTATTCAACACTTGTTTTGGCAAGTTCTCTGTTCATCAAAATATTTGTGTCATTTCTTTTAATATCCTTTGTGTCCTCCAAATTTTTCTTGAGATAAATGTTCAGTTTCTCTCACTGATTCTGTAACCTGGTTTGGTGTTGGTAAGCAGAGGGTACTACACAAGTAGTGTTTTGGGCAGAAATAGCCTAACCGAGTTCATCCCTCTCCAGGTTTACAACTGGTTTGAATTCAGTTTTCCTTCTCCAAAACTGGTTGCCATACCACAGTTAAAGAGCTCAGTCTGCCCCACTATTTCCCCATAGTCAGAAAGCTAATAGTTGGATGCATATCTCTCCAAATAGTATTAGCACTATGTGAAATGCAAACAGCCTAGTCCACTTCCTATAACTGTTATGCCACTAGTACTTTTCTCAAGAATCCCACCACCAACAAAAAAAAAAAAAAAAAAAAAAAAAGATTTTTCCACTTTTTACAAATGATAATCCTATTTACCCAACCCCTCCGCTCGGGCAGGATATGACACAAGGTCAATTTTTTAAGCGGAGTCCAGCAGGTTTGAATTCAGAGTTTTCCTTCTCCTAGACTAGTTGCCTTACCAAGGCTGAAGAACCTAGTCTGCCCTACTATTTACCCATAGCTGGAGGGAGAATAATTGGATTCATACTTTTCCCAAGGGTATTAGTGCTATGTGAAATGCAATCAGTCTTGTCCAGGAATTGAACTCGTATCGCCGAGTCCATATCCTGTGACGATAACCATTACACCACGGCCACATTTTACAAATGATAATATGCTTTGATAGGTAGGTTCCTTAGTCCTCTGTAACACTTAAAATAAACCATTCAAGAGGATTCTTCCCACTCCCCATGTTTTGCTCAGCTGTTCAATATCTTAATAAAATATCTTGTTAAAGACATGTCATGAAGTTCTACATTGTGTATGTAATCCACACTGAGTGCTTTACTTTAGGGCCTATTTCATAAAGTTAGTTAAATTAAATAGTGTTGATTAATTCTAAAAAGGCAAATCAACCAGTTTAAGATTATTTTATGCCAAACAGTAAGGGAATTATACACATTGTACAATGGTATTTACATTTTTTGTGTTTCTTTATAGTTTTTGCACACTGTCAAGTATTCACATCTAATACAAATAATTTGATAACAGGTCACTCAAATTTACTTGATTCATAAATGGGACCCAAACACATACCACTACTCTGGGTCAGTGTGGACCCGTGAGTAATGACAATGAAGGAGTACTCTACACTGTGCAGAACATTAGCCTCACCAGCAGATGTAGTTTCAGGTCATACTAATGACACCCTTTTTTAGGAGGAGAGGGGACTTACCCTCTGGAGGGGATACAGCCAATTCAGAGCTCCACTGACAAGGCTAAAATAATAATGTCAAGCATTCAGAAAGCAGCTTCTAGGGGTACATGTACAGCTGAGATAAAAAGGGACCACGAACAAGAATGTGCAGGAAATCCTGCAAGTAATCAGACTTCTTCCCAACTACATTAACAATGAAAAACAATGTAATAGAAACAATATCCCCTGAAACAAAACAGAGACGAACAGAAGGGAAGTGCATGAAATGACAAGTTTAGCCTCAAGTAACTGCAGCGATGTTTTTTTCTGTATCTCATCTTTGTCTCTTTGGATTAGGCTGGCAAAATAAATAACATACCCCTTTCTATCTTCTGTCAGTCTCTAGTTTGATTTGCCATTGGTAAAAAAAAATTAGTATAATTCTAAGACTGACCAGAGGTCATAAGACAGTCTGTGGAATGCGACCAAAGGAGATTCATTTTTCAACAGTCTCCCTTGTGGTCCACTCATTTCTTCCATTAGTGTTGCAATACTTGGATCTGATTGTATCCCCTGCAGAGGGTAAGACTATCAACAGTAGATATGACATTAACATATGAACTTTTCAGACCATCCTCACATTTTAGATGCACATCAGATTGACGATTTATAACTAAGAATTTATAGAATTAGTTTTTAAAGCTGAAAAGTTGCTCTTCATCTTTGTCTTGATTTCAACCTCAGAAAATTATAAGTTGATGCTAGTTTTTTTTCCTTTTTTGGCCTAAAAGTAATGTCTTCAAAACTTAACCTATACAAAATTGTTATTACTTAGATCATTCAAACTATCGACCTCGTCTTTGTCATACTCACATTTCAGTTGATATGTCCTCAGGGCCTTCAGGTATTTCATGTCAAACTCAACTGGGAGGAGCAGAGCAAATGACAACAACACTTCTTTATAAAAATATTTACTCCTTTATTAACACAGAAGTCAAAATGTTGCAGGTGAGAAAGAGATAGAGGGTCTGATTGCTATGATTGACACCACATCGAGACAGATATTCAGAGCCTTGCTTCTTTGATGGGAGCTTGATACATGGCCGGTCCTCAGCTCAGGAGTAGGGGGGCACCAGGACCCCATCCTGGCTAACGTGTCTACTTGCTGACTGTCCTACGATTGACTGCGCTGACTGACCACCAACTGACCCTGTCATTACATAATTTCTGGACGCCTATACATTTTTCATTCTGGTTCAATTCATGGTTCATTTCCGCTGTCTCTTAAGACACAAGTGCAACATCCTGTTTTGTAACCTACAACTAACATGATGTTGAGGTCAATATATATATATATATATATATATATATATATATATATCGGGGTCTACACAGAATCTTAAACTTAACCCTTTAGTTCCAGATTCTGTGTGGACTCCCTAGTTCGACATGAAACACCTGAAGAAGGTTGAAGGTCATATTGGCTGAAATTTACGACAATAAAGATGAGGTCAATAGACTGAAGTAATAACAATTACCAAGCTTCATTACAGAAATTTAAACAAGTTATACAAAATTCTTTATAGTATATAAGAAATAACTACAAGTAAGCAAAGGTTATGTTGGTTGGGTTTTATGGCATATCAACCTTTGTAGGTTATTTAACACTAAATCCATTTTGATACAAATCAGTTCTATTTCAAATAATTCAGTTTCGCATGAGTACAGAGTTTAATTGTCAAAAGCATTTCTATTTCAAGCTATTCAATTTATTCAAGCAGTTCTAATTCAGCTAATTCAGTTTACAAGTACAGATTTCATTTACACAGTTAAATGTCAAAACAGTTTTATATTAAATAAATCAGTTTAGTGTAAGTACAGTTTCAATGTCAAAAAACAGTTGTATTTCAAATAATTCAGTTTAGCATAAGCACACAGTTTAAATGAAACTACAGTTCAATTATCAAAAACATTTCTATTTAAAGCTATTCAGTATAGTCAAACAATTCAGTTTAGTATAAGTATGCCGTTAGTTCTATTTAACCAACAGATAGGACCCTTATCAGGAGCTACCACTCTGGGCCAAAGTGGACCTGGCAGCGATGGCAATAAAGGGGTACTCAGCATTCCCCAAAGCTTCAACATTACCGGAACCTCACCATCAGATTGTTTAGTGTCATATCTAGGACAACATTTTGTCTTCTGTGTTAATAAAGAAAGGAGTAAATATTTTTATAAAGAAGCAGTTGGTGTATTCTACAGCCCCAGCCGACTGGGCAAGTTAAGTTTATATAATATCTTTTTTAAAAATGTGCTCAATGCAAGTACATAATATATATATATATATATATACATATATATATATATATATATACACACACACACTTATAATCACAAAATCATGATGAAAAAATTAAGTTTTAAAGTCAAGAGTTCCATTAACTCCTTCTAGTTATATATTTTAATTTCTACCATATGAAATTATTACTTATTATAAAAAAAATTTTTTTAAAATAACGCAGAAACGCAGTTTCTTCCAGGCAGCGGTCACATCGATACTGCTATATGGATGCACTACATGGACGCTAACAAAACGGCTCGAGAAGAAACTAGATGGCAATTA